>CM021107.1:578986871-579229198 GCA_007115665.2 Sequoiadendron giganteum
GGTTTAAGGGTTGAGGGTTGAATGAATACCCTAATACCCTCTCTCCCTCCCTCTCTATCTCCCACTCTCCCCTCTCTCCCTCCCACTCTATCTCCCACTCTCTCCCACTCTCCCCTCTCCCTCCCACTCTATCTCCCACTCTCTCCCTCTCTCTTTCTCCCACTCTCCCCTCTCTCCCTCCCACTCTATCTCCCACTCTCTCCCACTCTCCCCTCTCCCTCCCACTCTATCTCCCACTCTCTCCCTCTCTCTTTCTCCCACTCTCCCCTTCTCCCTCCCTCTCTATCTTCCACTCTCCCCCTCTCTCCCTCCCACTCTCTCAGAAACTCTATACTATCAAAAATACACTAAGAAAACCTAATTTCACATAACGTGTGCATGTTATAACGTGAGTGCATTTTGTAGTCCACTAAAATGGTAAAAAAATCAATATATCCATGATTTGAAGGCCCACAGTTTGCATATTCCCCTGGTTCTAAGTGTGCTTGGACAAAAAATATCTTTTTGATGATGTTGTGAAGTGTGCAAGCATCTTTTTCACTTTCCATCACCTTTTCCATGATCTTTTTACCACCTTTGCATGAAATAGCAGAGTTTCCACGTTGAAAGACATATAATATCAATTGAAGTTTCAATTCCATTGAAAACTGATATAAAATTGAAGTGTGGAAGGGAACAAGCTTTTGACCAATGTCAAATTGTTGTGGAGTTTGAAGAAAGAAGAAGCTAAGGCTACATAATTGGGTTGAACTCCTCGATTTGAAAGTCTGGTTTTTAAGGTATGTGAAGTCTTTACAAATTTTCTTTCATTTTTGTTTGTCATTATAACCTTAGGTTGTCAATGCACATTTTAAATTACCAAATTTTATACACAATTATTTACACTTTCCAATTACCATTTTACACTTGCCAATTATAGAAATTCAGAACCATTCACCAAAATTCATCCTTTAAGACAACTCCAAGCCTCTCCCATTCCTTTGAAGGGTCCAAACACCTTCCAATACCTCTGCACAAACTGATGCAGTACAAAGGAAGAAACCAACATGTTTCTTGACACACTTATTCAACTATATTTCCCTTCACAAAACATTTGATTCGTGAAAAGACAATTAGGTCTCAAAACAAGATAATTTCTAGGTCTTAGGACCTTACCCGCTCAACTAGGCTTCCAATACAAAAACCCCCATTTTTCAATGGAAAGAGGGAGGATTTATAGAATCTCCTATACCCGGGCCTCCCCAGACCATTCCAAAGCATCAAACATCTTCAAAATACCCTACACAAGATCAAAAGTTCATTACATAGACCACTCCTTCAACAATTGACAGGGAGTCTTATCTTTCAAGAGAAATATTGCTCTTCCCAAGACCTATTCTCTAGTCTTCCTAGGGTATTCCTCTCCACCCTACTAAGGGATCCCTCATAAACCCCTCTCAGCTCATAAGACTCTCCACCAATTTCAAATTCTTCACCATTGCTCTCAATTCACCACTAAGCTTCCCTAGGCTCCACACTGACCCAAAGTGTCCTAACCCCTCAAGGGGATATGAAAAGGGTATTATCACTATCCCCTTGTTGATTTGACTCCTCACTAATCCATCTCATAGGATTCTTTCACCTTGTACCCATCGCTATCTTGAAAAACCCAATTTTAGGCCTTGTAGCCTTTTGCCCAATTAAGCCTCCTAGAACCCGTTTTCTTGGCTTTTCTCAAAAACGGTCTTAACAACCCCAAAATATTTTTATAGATTATTTCTAGTGGTACCATAGGCTTCAATATTTACCAGGTGTTTAGTCCCTTTGGCATCCGTACATAGGACTATCCTCATACCCCCTATTTTCAAGGGTTTCTAGGGTTCTGGCTCCTTTTTCCAACTTTGAGGTCTTCAATGACCTCCTCAACTCTCCTCCTTGCACACACATGTCTGGAATAAATGTTACCACACTCTCTTGCTCTTGATTGGCACAAACCAGTCCATTTAGCAACTTTCTTTACTGCTGTCCTCTCCAAGCCACTAGCCAAAATGCACTTGCACTCGCCTAGTTCTTGATGAATTCACCATCTCCCCTGCAAACCAAGACACCACACACCATATGTACACTGTAAAAACAGTCCCCTAATTTATTCCAAGTGGCCATGGTAGGCTTTCCATGAGAATTCAAGTGGGGATCATTATTTCCAAAAACTGGTTTGAACCGGCTATGAGACCAAAAACTCTAAAAAACTTGCAAAACAGAACACAATTGAACTAAATGGATAATATAATGCTTCACACAGTAATCAAGTGACACAATTGAAAGAATCAAAGCATTAGACATGTCCTTTCAATCCATTCTTGACTGGATGAAGGCACAAAAACAGAAATTCAATGAAAGTTGCACTCTTCCAACTCACAAATTCCCCTTCCAAAACTCCAAATCGTACAATAGCTTTCCCACATGCTCAATTAGGGTTTTTATGACCTTATATACCTTTCTCCGACATGCTAGGACCCTTGGGTTGGGCTTAGAGCATCATTAATGCCCTTTCCCCACTTTTAGGACAAATTGCCAAGTCTACATGGACTAATTTGCCTAATTTCATCATTCAGGCTTCTCCAAACTTCAAGGCTCTAGACTACCCTGAGTTTTCCTTAACTCACACATCAAAAACACTATTGGGACTTTACATCATAGTCCTTATTCCCTTGGTGGTTGGCTAGAACCATCAACAATAAAAAACTACTTTTGTACAAGATGATTGTAAGTATTATTTAAATGAAGCCTTCAATGACATATATTTTTCAATTATCATGAATGGATAGATTTTTTAGGAACTAATATTCGTCTCATTACCATGGTATAGATAAAATTATCTACCATGCCAAAGAAAAAGACAAAGAGGAAACTAACAGACGAAGAGAACGAAACCTTGAAAAAAAAGGAGAGAGTTCGAGTGGCGGCATATTGTTAAAAGAAGAAATTGGAAACGATTGATGAAAACAATCCAATTGGAGAGGAACCTCAACCATCAAAAAGAGAACAAGAGTTGGCAGCACAAAAGGCATGAATGTGAAAGCATCGTTGTAAGACAGATTCAGATACCGTATTTGGAGACACACCCTCTACGACAAGTGAATATGAAGGGACACCATTAAGCACAAGAGAATATGGAGGGACACCATCTAGCACAAGTGAATATGGATGGACACCATCTACTGCAAGTGAATATGGAGGGACACCATTTATTGCAGGTGAATATTGTTGGACACCATCCAACACATCTCAAGTTGAGAGTACATCATCACTCAAAATTGATGAAGAAGGTATGCCATCATTCCCATGTGAACCTCAATGTATGTCTACTTCTCCACCCTTGATCGAAGGTATGCAATCTAGCCCACCTCAATTAAATATTATTGAAATTCCTAATATTGAGATGTATGTACCTAGGAGAACACCACCAAGAATTTTGCATAGAAAACCAAAGTATTTGATTAATATTGATGATGAGATTTTGCAGCACATGGAAGGTAAGATTTCAACACGCACTTGTAGAAGATATGCTGATAAGATTTGGGAACGATTATTTGAAAGGCTAAATGAGACTGCAAGATGTCAACTATTTGTTGAAATGATGCATGGTGTAAAGTATAGGAACATCATGAAGACTCTTGGGTTGAGAACATCGAATGCATCAAGTGAAGACACTATTGTGAAGAATCTAACGGATGCTTATGAGAGTGTGGGTAAGACCTCACGCTCAAAGGATAGTAATGTCACCCGACGTGTCATTACATCAACTTTGGTAAGTTTTCAAACAAAGAGAGCTTGCCTAATTAGAAAGACTAGTGAAAAAATGGGAATTAGTAGAAAAACTTTATCAAGAGCCATTCAAAGGAGGCAAAGAATTGAGGGCAATGATACAAATGAATTATGGGCATTCTCAGGGAGACTGTCACGAAAAGATAAAGAAGTTGTCGAAGCCTTGAGAACACTAATTGAAGAGTATTGGAAGAATAACACAAGGCCATCTCTGAATCAAAGGGATGTGGTAAGAAGGAGAATCGGTAGTCAGAATCGTGAGCCACATCCAAAGCATTTTTTGGATATGACTCAAACCCCATTTTTTCGGAAATTTGAAAATGATTATCCCCAAATTAGTATTTCTCAAAGATTTTTTGAACTGCTTAAACCTTTTTATGTAAAGATAAATCACACACGCACTACTTTTTGTTGTAGACTACATATTGAATTTTCTAACCATTACGATATTTATCATTCTATATGTTTAGATTTGCATACTAATGATGTTTTACAGGATTGTGTTATAGAAGCCCCACCAAAATCATCAAGAGAGTTCTTATCAAAAAATTTATGTGAAATAGAGGATGGCTAGATATTCTATAGGACAACATGCTCGGATGGTTCATGCGAGCGTTGTAGTGGCTTCCAACGTATGCCAGTATGTCAACATATGGAAAGCACAGATGAGGTGGGACAAAAACTAGTAGAGTTCGGGAAGTATAAAACAGTGGCATATGCTACAAAAGATGGGTCTCAAGCAAAAAGGTGTGATTTGGTTATTGAGAAGATTCCAGTGTACAAATTTATGACCACATTTCCTGACAATATACTATCTGAGTATGCAATGCATACCCATAGAGCCTGATGGTTGGACACACAATTCAAGCTATGCAAGGACACCTTTCCAATTGGAAGCATAGTATCTATGGTTGACTTTGTAGAGAACTACACTCTACAACCACAACATGAGGTGTAGTCATAGTATTAAAACTCCACACAAGTTTCGATATTTGTGCACATAGCATTCATTCATGCATCTAATAGTATAGATGAGCAAAGGAAGGTATTGATGGAGTACCACTTTTACATTAGTGATGATCGCACACATTCTCCAAAGTTCGTGCAAGGTTGCTTCCAGATGTTCTATAGTGGTTTGGCTCAGAGGGGCATAGAATACAATCAACATATAATATGGTTTGGTAACTATGCAGCACAGTTCAAGAACTCACACATGTTCTACTGGTTGTGTAGGATGGATGTCATTACAAGTGTTCAACATATGTGGAACTTTTGTGAGGCTGGACATGGAAAGGGGGAGCATGCATGAAAAGAGCATTAGCACGAGAAGAGTTAAAGTATAAAGACAGTGCAAAGTTGACAGATGCAAAATCAATCACCGAGTGGTGTAATGCTTTGATGGGTCCAGGCAATGAAGGTACGTCTTCTACTTCATAGATATTTTTGGTTGATGGATGATACTAACATTGCACCATATGAAGACTATTGTACACTAATAGGATTGAGTGAGGTACACTCTTTCCTTAGCTCAAATATAGGTTCATGGAGTATCAATACATGAAAGATGGCATGCTTTTGTTCTTCATGTACAATGCAAGACTGGAATGATTGTGAGTCAAGGGAGTGGGTTGACAAATGGTTCACAAGTTATCTTAGCCCACTTCACACTATCGCCCTCCGATGGCATTGGAACTCACACAGATAGAATTGTCAGTCAACTTTGACCACATATCAGATCTAGTTCAATGAGGTGATATATCTACTTTCTTAGTTGTTGAAATTCCATATCGTTAGATCTTACTTTGTACTATATTCGTAATGTTGACAAATTTCAAGAGATTTTTTGCACATATCAATGCAGGGCATGTTTATGCAGTTATTGCAGATGAAGACAATGAAGAGGGAACACACTGTTACTTGTGTTGTTGTGTTGAGACAAAAAATAAATTGGAGGCCCCAGTTATAGATGGAGAAAACATCGAATACCCTACAGGGTTAGTTGTGGTTACTGGAACATGGCTTAGAAGGTACCCACATTCAAGTGTTAAACATTGGGTATTTCAGGACTTTGACATGCATCGTAAGATTCTTCATTACTTGAACCTTGTCGTGGCATCCAATGTTCATTTGACCAAATATGGGGGTAGACCTTTGAACAAGACATTATGAAAGGTCTGTGAGTCTAACCATGAGGCAATACTTGACACAATAAAGAGTAGAGCAGACCCTGATGGTTCATTGGATTAATTTGTAGGTATATGCACATTGGTTCTTATTAATTTATGCTTGTATGCACATTAATTTTTTGATGCCAATGCTATCATCTTCTTTTACAGTGATTGGTGTCCCCTTGCAAAAAATGTAGATATATGAGCCATCCAAGAGAATGTCAACCACAAAAGCAATGCAACATCCTTATTTTGATGCCTACATGCAACATCTATAAGTGCCTTCCATCTATTTTTATTTCATTTCCATTTTGGATGCTCTTTATTTTTCTCTTCTACTTTGCATATTTGTAAGATAACTACTAAGGGTTGATTGATCTTTCATTGCAGAAAATGCTCATTTAAGAGCCATCAAAGAAAATCTCAGCCAAAAAAGCAATGCAACATACTTATTTTGATGATTTTGACAAATCTCAATTTTGATTTCAAGCCATTGTAAGAGAGCATGTGAAGCTTAGCGAGGGAATATCAAGTTACTCATTTGAAATTAACCTCATGATGAGCACCTATGGTTAAGACATTTAAAGAGAATTTTGAATGTATGAGTGACATTGTAAAAGATCTGAGAGAACGAAGTGCTAGAGGCATTGTAATAAAATTTAATTACATAATGAGATATACTCAAATATTGTAAGGTTGAAGTTCATGTTTGGTGTAGTAGCACCTTGTTCTGTAAATGCCTTGAGTAGGAAACTTTGCAAACTTTGAATTTTGAAATATAAACAATATGAAAAAGGTCATATAAAGCTCATGTAAACAATTTGTACACACTATATTTGCAAACTTTCGCTCAGCAACTTGTGTGACCAAGCAGATTGTTCCAACACATCCAAATAGGTATGTTTACGCTAGGCATGGTCCTTTTCGTACCAAAACACGTAGAATCGCTCCGAGCTATGTTCCACTGGATCGATCCCTTAAGGGTCCAAAGTGCAAAATGGCTGCAAACTTCAGCATGCTAGTACTCGGATACAGTGACACTTAGAATCTTCTCATCTAATCCTACAGAAAGGTGTCGGGCCCCTCTAGAAAAATCTCTCTCGATTTTGTCTATCTTGGAGTGGTTTTCTCATGGCGGCAGATTTTCACTTGATGGAAAAGGTGTCAAATTCAAGCAGTGCAAAGTTGCAAAGTGGTGCAACTTTCACTCTACAACTCGTGTGACCAAGTGAACTATTCCAACATATCTGAATAGGTATGTTTACACTAGGCATGGTCCTCTTTCACACCGAAACACGTAGAATCGCTCTGAGCTATGTTCCACTGGATCGATCCCTTAAGGGTCCAAAGTACAAAATGGTTGCAAACTTCAGCATGCTAGTACTCAGATACTATGACACTTAGAATCTTCTTATCTAATCCTACAAAAAGGCATTGGGCCCCTCTAGAAAAACCTCTCTCGGTTTTTTCTATCTTGGAGTGGTTTTCTCATGGCGATGGATTTTCACTTGATGGAAAAGGTGTCAAATTCAAGCAGTGCAAAGTTGCAAAGTGGTGCAACTTTCACTCTGCAACTCGTGTGACCAAGCAGACTATTCCAACACATCTGAATAGTTATTTTTATGCTATTCATGGTCCTCTTTCACACCGAAATATGTGGAATCGCTCTGAGCTATGTTCCACCGGATCGATCCCTTAAGGGTCCAAAGTGCAAAATGGCTGTAAACTTCAACATGCTAGTACTCGGATACCATGACACTTAGAATCTTCTCATCTAATCCTACAAAAAGGCATTGGGCCCCTCTAGAAAAACCTCTCTCGGTTTTTTCTATCTTGGAGTGGTTTTCTCATGGCGGCGGATTTTCACTTGATGGAAAAGGTGTCAAATTCAAGTAGTGCAAAGTTGCAAAGGGGTGCAACTTTTGCTCTGCAACTTGTGTGACCAAGTGGACTGTTCCAACACATCTAAAAATATATTTTTATGCTAGGCATGGTCCTCTTTCACACAGAAACAAGTAGAATCGCTCCGAGCTATGTTCCATTAGATCGATCCCTTAAGGGTCCAAAGTGCAAAATGGCTGCAAACTTTAGCATGCTAGTACTCGGATACTGTGACACTTAGAATCTTCTCATCTAATCTTAAAAAAAGGTGTTGGGCCCCTCTAGAAAAAACTCTCTTGGTTTTATCTATCTTGGAGTGGTTTTCTCATGGCGGCGGATTTTCACTTGATGGAAAAGGTGTCAAATTCAAGCAGTGCAAAGTTACAAAGTGGTGCAACTTTCGCTCTGCAACTCGTGTGACAAAGAGGACTATTCCAACACATCTGAATAGGTATATTTCTGCTAGGAATGGACCTCTTTTGCACTGAAACATGTGGAATCGCTCCGAGCTATGTTCCACCAGATCGATCCCTTAAGGGTCCAAAGTGCAAAATGGCTGCAAACTTCAACATGCTAGTACTCGGATATAATGACACTTAGAATCTTCTCATCTAATCCTATAGAAAGGTGTTGGGCCCCTCTAGAAAAACCTCTCTTGGTTTTGTCTATCTTGGAGTGGTTTTCTCATGGCGGCGGATTTTCACTTGATGGAAAAGGTGTCAAATTCAAGCACTGCAAAGTTGCAAAGCGGTGCAACTTTTGCTCTGCAACTTGTGTGACCAAGTGGACTATTCCAACACGTCCAAAAATGTATTTTTACGCTAGGCATGGTCCCCTTTCACACATAAACAAGTAGAATCGCTCTGAGCTATGTTCCATCAGATCGATCCCTTAAGGGTCCAAAGTGCAAAATGGCTGCAAACTTCAGCATGCTAGTACTCGGATACTGCAACACTTAGAATGTTCTCATCTAATCTTGCAAAAAGGTGTTGGGCCTCTCTAGAAAAACCTCTCTCGGTTTTATCTATCTTGGAGTGGTTTTCTCATGGCGGAGGATTTTCACTTGATGGAAAAGGTGTCAAATTCAAGCAGTGCAAAGTTGCAAAGTGGTGCAACTTTCGCTCTGCAACTCGTGTGACCAAGCAAACTATTCCAACACATCTGAATAGTTATTTTTATGCTAGTCATGGTCCTCTTTCACACCGAAACATGTGGAATCGCTCTGAGCTATGTTCCACCAAATCGATCCCTTAAGGGTCCAAAGTGCAAAATGGCTGTAAACTTCAGCATGCTAGTACTCGGATACCATGACACTTAGAATCTTCTCATTTGATCCTACAAAAAGGCATTGGGCCCCTCTAGAAAAACCTCTCTCAGTTTTTTCTATCTTGGAGTGGTTTTCTCATGGCGGCGGATTTTCACTTGATGGAAAAGGTGTCAAATTCAAGCAGTGCAAAGTTGCAAAGTGGTGCAACTTTCGCTTTGCAACTTGTGTGACCAAGCAGACTATTCCAACACATCTGAATAGGTATGTTTACACTAGGCACGGTCCTCTTTTTCACCGAAACACGTAGAATCGCTCCGAGCTATGTTCCACCGGATCGATCCCTTAAGGGTCTAAAGTGCAAAATGGCTGCAAACTTCAGCATGCTAGTACTCAGATACTGTGACACTTAGAATCTTCTCATCTGATCTTAAAGAAAGGTGTTGGGCCCCTCTAGAAAAACCTCTCTCGGTTTTGTCTATCTTTGAGTGGTTTTCTCATGGTGGCAGATTTTCACTTGATGGAAAAGGTGTGAAATTCAAGCAGTGCAAAGTTTCAAAGTGGTGCAACTTTCGCTCTGTAACTTGTGTGACAAAGCAGACTATTCCAACACATCCGAATAGGTATTTTTATGCTAGGCATGGTCCTCTTTTGCACTGAAACATGTAGAATCACTTTGAGCTATGTTCCACCGGATCAATCCCTTAAGGGTCCAAAGTGCAAAATTGTTGTAAACTTCAACATGCTAGTACTCGGATACCATGACACTTAGAATCTTCTCGTCTAATCCTACAAAATGGGACTGGACCCCTCTAGAAAAACCTCTGTTGGTTTTGTCTATCTTGGAGTGGTTTTCTCATGGCGGCGGATTTTCACTTGATGGAAAAGGTGTCAGATTCAAATAGTACAAAGCTGCAAAGTGGTGCAACTTTCGCTATGTAACTTGTGTGACCAAGTAGACTGTTCCAACACATCTGAATAGGTATGTTTATGCTATGCATGGTCCTCTTTTGCACTAAAACATGTAGAATCGCTCTGAGCTATGTTCCATCGTATCGATCCCTTAAGGGTCCAAAGTGCAAAATCAAAATTCAGCATGCTAGTACTCAGATACTGTGACACTTAGAATATTCTCATATGATCCTACAGAAAAGCATTGGACCCCTCTAGAAAAACCTCTCTTGGTTTTGTCTATCTTGGAGTTGCTTTCTCATGGCGGTGGATTTTCACTTGATGGAAAAGGTGTCAAATTCCAGTAGTGCAAAGTTGCAAAGTGGTCCAACTTTTGCTCTGCAACTCGTGTGACCAAGCGTACTTTTTCAACACATCTGAATAGGTATTCTTAGGCTAGGCATGGTCCTCTTTCACACTGAAACATGTGGAATCGCTTTGAGCTATGTTCCACCAGATCGATCCCTTAAGGGTCCAAAGTGCAAAATGGTTGTAAACTTCAACATGCTAGTACTCGGATACCATGACACTTAGAATATTCTCGTCTAATCCTACAAAATGGGACTGGGCCCCTCTAGAAAAACCTTTGTTGGTTTTGTCTATCTTGGAGTGGTTTTCTCATGGCGACGGATTTTCACTTGATGGAAAAGGTGTCAAATTCAAGCAGTGCAAAGTTGCAAAGTGGTGCAACTTTCGCTATGTAACTTGTGTGACCAAGCAGACTATTCCAACACATCCGAATAGGTATGTTTACACTATGCATGGTCCTCTTTCACACTAAAACACGTAGAATCACTCCGAGCTATGTTCCACCGGATCGATCCCTTAAGGGTCCAAAGTGCAAAATTGGTGCAAAATTCAGCATGCTAGTACTCAGATACTGTGACACTTAGAATCTTCTCGTATGATCCTACAGAAAGGCATTGGGCCCTTCTAGAAAAACCTCTCTTGGTTTTGTCTATCTTGGAGTTGTTTTCTCATCATGGTGGATTTTCACTTGATGGAAAAGGTGTCAAATTCAAGTAGTGCAAAGTTGCAAAGTGTTCCAACTTTTGCTCTGCAACTCGTGTGACCAAGCGGACTTTTTCAACACATTTGAATAGGTATTTTTACGCTAGGCATGGTCCTCTTTCACACCGAAACATGTGGAATCGCTCCGAGCTATGTTCCACCAGATCGATCCCTTAAGGGTCCAAAGTGCAAAATAGATGCAAACTTCAACATGCTATTACTTGGATACCGTGACACTTAGAAACTTCTCATCTAATCCTACATAAAGATGTTGGACCCCTCTAGAAAAACCTCTCTCGATTTTGGCTATCTTGGAGTGGTTTTCTCGTGGCTGTGGATTTTCACTTGATGGAAAAGGTGTCAAATTCAAGCAGTGCAAAGTTGCAAAGTGGTGCAACTTTTGCTCTACAAATCGTGTGACCAAGCGGACTGTTCCAACACGTCTAAATAAGTATATTTATACTAGGAATGGTCCTCTTTTTCACCAAAACACATGGAATCGCTCTGAGCTATGTTCCACCGGATCGATCCCTTAAGGGTCCAAAGTGCAAAATGGCTGCAAACTTCAGCATGCTATTACTTAGATTTCGTGATGCTTAGAAACTTCTTATCTCATCCTGTAGGATCATGTTGAGCCTATAAAAAAAAACCTCTCTCAATTTTGGCTATCTCAGAATGGTTTTCTACTGGTGGCGGATTTTCACTTGATGGAAAAAGCATCAAATGCAAGTAGTGCAAAGTTGCAGAGTGGTGCAACTTTCATTCTGCAACTTGTGTGACCAAGCGGATTGTTCCAACATGTCCAAATAGGTATTTTTACACTAGGCATGGTCCTATTTTGCACCAAAACACGTGGAATCGCTCTGAGCTATGTTCCACCGGATCGATCCCTTAGGTTGGAGGAGTCTTAAGTTGCAAATTTGTAAGTTGCTTAAAGCAACAAATGTGAAATGATATTGAATGTCCCACTTAGCACTCATTGCATCTAAGTGATGCTCATAGAGGTGAGGCACTAGGCCTTCCTAGGAGGTCACCCATTCCAGTATACTCCAGCTTAAGTGCTTAACCACGAAGTTTTTTCCCCAAGAAGGCACAATGGAAAAGGCATAATCCACTGTACTTTTGATGAGTGGAAAGGAATTCCTAAGAGACATGAAGGAAGAAGGAGTTGTCTATGCAATCATGTTGAAGCCAAAGGAGGAGGAGTCACCTAGTCGCCTACCTATGACAACAAAGGAGAAGCAACTATTGGATCAATTCAGGGATATCATTTGCGAAGGCACACCAGCTACACTACCACGTAAGAGGGCAATTAGTCATCAAATTGACTTTGTACCAGGAGCAACATTTTCTAACAAGGCTGCATACAAAATGACTCCAGAGCAGAACAAGGAGATAGCAAGGCAAGTTCAAGAACTTTTGGACCAAGGGTTGATCAGGAAAAGCATAAGCCCATGTGTTGTTGCAGTGGTGTTGGCACCTAAGAAGGGAGATAAGTGGAGAATGTGTACTGATTTTAGGGCCATAAATAGGATAACCATTAGATATAGGTTTCCTATTCCTAGGATAGAAGCCTTAATGGACTATTTAGAGGGTGGTAAGTACTACTCCAAGATTGATTTGAAAAGTGGCTACTATCAGATTAGGATGAAAGAGGGAGATGAATGGAAGTCAACTTTTAAAACCACAAAGGGGTTATATGAGTGGTTAGTAATTCCATTCAGGCTTACAAATGCACCTAACACTTTTATGAGGGTGATAGCTTCTCCTCTTGAATGACTTTATAGGATTCTTTGTGGTAGTCTACTTAGAGGATATCCTCATCTTTAGCAAAACAAAAGAAGAACATATGAAGCACTTAGAACTTGCATTGAAGAAACTTCAAGAGGAGAATCTCACCATAAATCTTGATAAATAGGGTACTTGGTAACTTGTTGAGGTGTCTAACTAAGGAGTATGGACAAGAATGGGAACAAGTCATTTCACAGGCAGAATTTTCCTACAATGATAGCACAAACAGGTCTACTGGTAAGAGCCCATTTGAAATTGTATATGAGTTACATCCAAGAGGTGTACTTGAGCTAAGAGACCTAAAAGGTTATGAAGGAATCAGTGGACATGCTGATGATTTTGCTCAGTCAATGAGAGAGGTTCATGAGTAGGTAAAGAAGACATTAATGGAGGCTAACCAGAAGTTGAAGGCTAAAAGAGATGAAGGGAAGAGAGATCTATAATTTGAAATAGGTGATTTGGTGATGGTATACTTGAACAAGGAAAGACTACAAAAAGGCATACCAAGTAAGCTGCAGATGAAAAGGATAGGGCCATGTAAAGTGTTGGCTAAGTATGGATCCAATGCATACAAGGTGGAGTTACCCAAGGAGATGTCCGTTTTGCCTATCTTCAATGTGAAGAACTTGGTGAAGAATAAAGGACCAGAAATGGATGAGGAACAATATAGTGCTGAGGTGAGTAAGGATGTGGACAAACTCAAGGTACTTGATCAGATCAAACCACAAGTGGACAAGATTCTAGACTCAAGGGTGAAGAAGAAGACTAGGCACAAGACATAGGTGGAGCACCTAGTGAAGTGGAGACATCAACCAGAGTCAGAGGCTACTTGGATAGTAGAAAGTGACTTTAAGAAGCATGGAATTAGTGAGGAGCTCTTGACACCACAAGTTCCTTAACTTCTTTGTTGCAGGGGGGAGAATAATGCAGGAGCACCTTAAGGTCTTTTGGAGAGATCTTTGCAATTTTTTCTTGTAGGTGGTTCTAGCCAACCACCAAGGGAATAAGGACTATGATGTAAAGTCCCAAGAGTGTTTTTGATGAGTGAATTGGAAATAGGTTTGTTAGGGGCCTGCGGTTTGGGTAAGTCTTGGACACTCTGAGCATTTTGAGCAATGTTGCCTTGGCTATTTGTCCTAAAAGTTGGAAAATGGCATTAATGATGCTCTAAGCCTGATCCAAGGGTCCTAGCACATGGGAGAAAGGTATATAAGGTCAGAAAAACCCTAATACCTAGGTTGGAGGATTGTTTTCACGAATTGAGACTTGGAGAGTACATTTTTGTGATTGGAAGAGAGCAAGTTTTCATTGAATATTTGTATTTGAGCCTTCATCTAGTCAAGAATGGATTGAAAGGACTTATCTGATGCTTTGAGTCTTCCATTTGTGTACTTACTTACCTTGTGTAGCATTAGATTAGTCATCTAGACCAACTGGTTATCTTTTTCCAAGTTTTTGGTGTTCTTGGTCTCATTGCCGGTTCACGTTTGATTTGTGAATAATGAGTCCCACTTGACTTCCCATGGCTTTCCTCTCATGGCCACTTGGAATCAAGTTGGGGACCAGTGTTACAAGACTAGGACTCGCCTTGGACTTGACAAGCCATTTTTTGACTTGGACTCAGGCTCGAAGCCCAGACTCGACAAATAGAAAAACCTAAGAAATTCAAAGATTTGTAAGGATTTAAAACTTGTTTCATGCACCCTTTAATAAATAAACCTTAAAGACACAATAGCATCATCAAATAGAAATTACTATGATCCCATACACAAACATACATCAATCACATAAGTATAAGCACAAATTTTAGCTGAAGGAAATAACACATTTAGATCTATAAATATTGTGATATTGCTATCAGGATTCAATCATGTAGTTTTACAAGTCAAACTCATTGACCCATGATTCATCAGTAGTGGTTCACAAGAAGCCATCTCTCATGATAATGAATAGTTCATAAGGAGGAATATAAATCTTCATACATTTCTTCTATCAAAAATGAGATAAGTGCTTGGTTTCATGAAGGTCATGAGACAACCATTAATGGGGACTAGATACATGAAGAACTAGTGGATAATGATAATGGCTTCAGACCTGCTATAAAGGAATTTTTTTTTCATTTCAATGATGCAAGAGGTTTTTGGTTTCACTACAAAAATGAGCCTATGAAGAATGCATGTGAAAATCTTTTGACCTTGAGGGTGAACTTACTCCATCTCAAGGATCATGCATTGAGAATGACATAGATCAATGCTAGGGCTAACCAATTAATAATTATACACGGCAATAATTCAAACATGTACATATCAATAAGGGAACTACAAATACTCATAAACATGTAAGCCTCAAAAAGTATACACATGAATACATAGTATACAAAAAATTAAACAAAGTATATGGACGAATACAAAGTATATGCATGAAAACATGTAAGCCACAAAGTATACACTCGAATGCACGTAAGTCACAAAGTATACTTGTAAGTTGTAAAGTATACACTTGAATATATGTAACTCATATCTATTGAACCATCAATTTAGAAAGCAAATACGGATAGGCATCGAAAAAAGATATTTGTATTAACCAAATAGCCATGTAGGCATACATAAATATATGTCGATATAAGTATGAAATATATGTACAAAATAGCCATGTAGGCTTACGAGAATGCCATCTAGGCATACAATGTCAAATATGTCCAATAAAAAATATGTACAAAACTGCCATGTAGGCATACAATAAAGGACTTTGGAATCAAAAGTCATTTCTCTCCATGCCTAGGAAATAAAATCTTTCACTTTCCTTTTCACTTGGATGGCGATAGGTCTGTCACTCATTTTTGCTGTGCTCGTGGAGTGCTCCTGCTACTCCTCCTAGGGTTTAGTTCATGGTGAAGTTTTAACTGTTACAATAAGAAGTAAAGACATGAATATATAGAAATTACATTATAAAAAATGATATATTTGACAAAATAATCACTTATAGCCATCTCACGATCTCTCTCCATGAGGGAAATATCCTCACGCCCATGCTCAAGCATGCTCAAGCCCTATACAAACCATGCAAATAGACAAAAACTACGTGAATCAATAATGGTTTGATTTCTCACTAACTAAGATCTATAACAACAAATGTAAATTAAAATTTACTAATTTTCCTCATACCGCTTATGTCAGAGCCATTGAGGATTGTATAGCAGATGTCACACCAATATCCATTGCCCTCATCACATTCGGAGGTGTATCGTCTCACAAAAATTGAAAATAAAACAACAAATTATTCAACGTAATCAACGATCTGCATGTATAAACTACACAAATCTATTAAGTACTTGATTCATTAGTTAAACTCTTTATTCTATTACCTGCGTGGATTTTTGAGTAAATCCACTGCCACTGGGAAGTGTTCCATCAAAACCTCCAATATTAGTCTGTTCAACATCCAAAATTGCATATTAAATTACCATTCATAAAACAATGCCATTAATATGCAATAAACTTATAATTGTTTACTAGTTACATACCCTAGCGATAGGTGTACTACAAAAATAGGTTGGTGGGGGGGCGGTGTATCTAGTCTCAACATTGTGACCCTACAATTTTATTAAAATCATAAAACATTTTTAGTTAATCTTGCATTTGAAAGTCAAAATTTAATAAATTAAATTCAATGAACACATGCACTAACTTTTACCTGACTATCAATGCCATATGCCTCATGCAAAATGTCAGCTACCCTCTCCATCTCCATAGCTGCAGATGGATCCTGCGTACCAGTCTCCTGAGGGTCGGTGGGGTCATGTGAACAAGTAGCCCCGCAAGATTGACACACATGTGTTCGAAGACCACCACTAGAAGACTCCCCTGGATGGCGCTGTAGAATAGGGCTAGTATGATGGATGACACTTTGGGTCAAAGTGCTGATTGCCTGCAATGTCTCTACGTCAGCACTTTCCTTCACGATGGAAAGCATAACAATGTGCTCATGAGGTGGCCTAGCGAAAGCTCGTCTACCTTGCCGCGTAGGATCCGGCTGTGCACCAGGTCTATCCTGAGCTGACCCCCCACCTCTCCCCTGGAAATCCCTCATATCAAAATAATTTGGGATTTTGTTCAATATGAACTCACTATATAGTTTCCTAAGGAAATATTGCGGGACCTCGCAATTTTTGCACGGTGGGTAATCGAAGACCATGTACCACCTATCATAAAACCACTCCTTCATTTGTTGGTGGTGGCACCAATGGATAGGAAACCTCTTCGCATTGAGGGTAAGTGTTTGATTTGTGCGTGGGTCGGTGAATAATGAGCACAAATCACCTTTTGTTATTTTTAAATCTTTAACATCCTTGTATGATAGTTTATTTGCATAATACTCCCTAGCCGCCTGCCTCCTATCTCCCCATCCAGTTATTTGTTTGCTAATTGAATCTACGTTTGTTAACATATCTTTCAATGAATTTGCTAGGGTCATTCTTTCTATGGTTGAACCATTTGGATCACTCAACCTATTGATCAAATCCTCAATTTGTTTTTTGTTGTTCTCAATTTCACTCATTAAATTTTGTTGAGTGGTAGGAGGGAGTTGAGTGATTGGTGGAGGAGGTTGATGTTATGGTTGATTTTGATCTTGAGGATTTGGTTGGTCCTCTTGTTGAGGATTTTGAGGGTTTGCAAGTTGATTTGCTTCTCCTAAAAATTCAAACAAATAGATATCAAATTCAACCTAAAACTAACAAATTCAAAACAAAAAGCATAGAATCCTTACCTATTATAGCTCCTCATCGTCGTGGCACCATCGTTGCAAAGAAATTCAGATTCTTGGTGAACAAACTCTTCTCCTAGTATGTGAGCATGATATTTTGGGGTTTTTCGCCGTAGGTGGAGCAAAAAAACCAGTCGAAATGCAAATGAGAGATTTGCATTTTTTTTTTCTTTTGACAATCAATAACGTGTGAGCGTTATAACGTGAGCATGTTATAATGCAAGCATGTTATAATGCACTCACATTATTTCTTTGTAGTAATGGCCATCAGGATCTTGCCTAGGTTTAACAGAAGATATAATGCGAGCGCGCTCACGTTATGCTTTTCAACTTTTTTTTTTTTAGGGTGTCCACGGAATTGCTACCCATTTCCATGCACCCACCTTGACATGATATGAAATGGTACTGAATGCTAGACTAAATGATCCTGATATGTTTCAAAATAGATGGGAAAGCTGACCTTAGAATTACATACAATGCCTATTTCCAGGTTTTCACCATATGTTTTGATTACACTCTTTGTTTTGTGTATTTTTCTCATTTTTTACTTTTTTTCTTTCTTTTTGTATTTTGTATTTTTCTATTTTTTTGTATTTTTGCGTTGCCAAGATGCCTGTTTGCTAGGTTTTCATCAAGGAAACCATTTTTAGAAGTTTGACCCATGCACTAGGAGATTCAAGTATAGAACTTTTTGAGATGGATACTGCTGATAGGTTCATCAAACAAATCTCCTTCTTACGTTAATAGTTGATATGCCCCTGATACATACACTAATATGATGACAAAAGGACCAAGCCAGTTAGGCTCAAATTTCCCTTTCTTCTCCCTGTCCTGTTGATTCCTAGGGTTTTCCTTTAGTACCAAGTCACCAACCTAAAAGACCCTTGGTTTTACCCTATGGTTGTAACTCCTTGACATTCTTTGTTGATAAGCTATTAGATGATTAACAGCTTGTTGATGACACTCATCCAACAATTCTAGTTCCTGCAGTCTAGAAACCCTATATACTTCATCTGAAATGATCCCTCTGAGTGATACACGAAGGGATAGAATCTCTACTTCGATGGGAAACATGGATTTTGACCCATTCACCAAGGAATATGGTGTAGCTCTTGTTGGTGTTCTGATACTTGTTATGTAGGCCCATAGTGTAGGATTGAGTTGAACATGCCAATCATGTCCAACATTGTTAACCATCTTTTTGAGAATTTTTAGAATGGTTTTGTTCGAGGCCTCTACTTGGCCATTCCCTTGAGGATAGTACGGTGTTGAAAAATGATGTTGGATATGGAACTTTTCACATAGTTGTTGGACATCTTGATTCTTGAAAGGTCATCCATTATCAATGATAATGGATTGAGGGATTCCATACCAACATATTATGTAATTCAAGATGAAAGAGGAGATTTGCTTACCAGTGATGGTTGTAAGAGGCACTACTTCTATCCATTTTGTGAAATATTCTATAGCTGTTATAATGAACTTGTGTCCATTGGATGAAGATGGATTTATTTTTCCTACTAGATCAAGTCCCCATTGACAAAAAGGCCATGTGAATGTAAAGGGATGTAGTTCTTGTGCCGGTGTATGAATCAGATTGCTATGAATCTGACACTTTTGACATTTCTTGACAAACTGATAGGATTGTTTCTCCATGCATGGCCAATAATATCCCAAATGAAGGTGTTTCTTGGCTAGAGTTATCCCACTCAAATGAGTGCCAAAAATACCCTTATGAACCTCTCGTAGGGCCATTTCAGATTCATCATGTTCTAGACATCGGAGTAAGGTACCATCAAAACCTCGATGATAAAGTATGTCGGTGATTAAAGTATGTCATGCAGATTGGTGGATGAAGTTTCATATTTGGTTCCTGGAAAGATCAAGAGAAAGGATATCATCTTTCAGGTAAGCATAGGTCTTTTCATAGATGGAGGTTTCAATGGTTTCTAGATGGAAGATGGTAGCGGATTCTGGATTATTATGGGAAGGACATGATACTTGTTCTACCATAAACTCATAACAAACACGTTTCTCTGACAATTGTAATAGTGAAGAAATTGTGGCCATAGCATCCGCAGCTTTGTTATCCACCCTTGGAATTTGATCAAACTTGATACTGATAAAGAACTATTTCAGATCATCTATTTGTTCCTTGTAGGGCATCAAATTTTCATCTTTTGTAGGGCATCAACTTTTCATCTTTTGTTTGATACTCATTATTTACTTGATAAATGACTAGTTGAGAGTCCCCATATACCTGTAAGTCCGTGATCTTCCATTGAATTGTTATTTTGATCCCAATGATCAATGCTTCATATTTTACCACATTATTTGTACACTGAAACATTAGTCTATATGATTTTGGAATGGTGTGTCCTTGTGGAGAGAGGACAAAATCCCTACTCCAGATATGCGCTGTGTGTATGATCCATCAAAATATAATACCCATTGTTGGGGCATCACTGTCAGAATGTCTGCATCAGGAAACTCCATTGTCATTGGTCAATCATCTGGTAAAGGAGACTCAGCTAATTGTTCAGTGATTTTCTAACCCTTGATTTCCTTTCTCTCTACATATTGAATGTCAAATTCACTTGATAGCATGACCCACTTTGCCAGTCTACCTGTTAAGCCAGCTTTACTGAGTAGATATTTTAAAGGATCGATCTTTGCTATTAGCTTGATTGTATGAGTCAGCATATAGTGTCTCAGCTATTGAGTAGAAAACACCACCATCAAGGAATATTTCTCGATGAAAGCGTAATTTATTTCATACCCATTTGATGTCTGGCTGATATAGTAGATGGTAGGTTCTTTTCATTTATAATCCTCTTGCTCTAATAGTGCCCCCAAAGAGATATTTTTTGTGGAAATATACAATATGAGAGGCCTTCCTTTTGTTGGTGGTATGAGAATAGGTGGTGACATTAGATAAAGTTTTATTTGATTGAACGTTGTTTCACACCCATTATCCCATTTGAAAATCACATTCTTATGTAATAGATGATTAAAAGGATGACTTTTGTCTGCCAGCTAGGAGATAAATCTTCTGATCTATTGGAGCCTTCCCTGTACTGATATGAGTTGATTGATATTATTAGGAGGTGGCATCTCCATTATTTCTTTGAATTTCATTGGATCCACTTCAATTCCTTTTTCTGAGATAATATACCCCAACATTTTCATTGATGTGACGCCAAAGATGCACTTCTTGGGGTTTAACCTGACATTGATTTTCTCTAGCCGTGTGAAGATTTTGTCTAGGATATGTAGATGTCCATCCCTTGTATTGGATTTTTCCAAGATTTCATCTATGTAATCCTCCATGAAGGTGTGCATCATATCATGGAAGATTGTTGTCATTGCTCTTTGATAGGTGGCTCGTGCATTTTTCAGACCAAATAGCATGACTTTCCAGTAGAAGGTTCCCCATGGACCTGTAAAAGCCATCTTTTCCTAATCTTTTGGAGCTATTTTTATTTGATTGTACCCAGAGAAACTATCCATGATTGACAACATGGCATACCCTGCCATCAAGTCCACGATGATGTCTATATTTGGTAATGGAAAATCATCCTTCTGGCATGCTTTATTTAGGTCCCTCAAATCCATACATATCCTTATGCTATTGTATGGCTTTGAAATAGGTACAATGTTTGATATGCACTCAGTGTAGTCTATAGACCTTATGAATCCAGCATCCAATAATTTCTATAGCTCTTTCTTTACCATCAATGCGATATGGGGATGCATTTTTCTCAATTTTTGCTTGATAGGCTTGATTCCTGTAGGCAAAGACAAATGATGCATGAGCAGATTTGGGTCTAAGCATGGAATATTAAAATATGACCAAGCGAAGTTGATGCTTCTTTCCTTAAATAATTTGATGAATTTCGGTCTCTCTTGATCTATCATGGATTTCGCTAGATGTAGGATTTTTATCTTTTCTTCAGAGCCGATATTCATAGACTGTGTTGGTTCTACCAGGACTGCTGATCGCTCATGATAATGTTCTTGAAGAGTGTCAAATCTCCCATCTTTCACTGCCTCAGAATGGTTTTCATCGTTAGATGTGTTCTTTATTTTTTCTTTTTCCAGATCTAATGCTTCCATAGAATGGTTTTCACCATTAGATCTATTTTTCCTGTTTTCACTTTTGCAACTGGAAGCTTTGACACTCTCCTGCCGAGTCATGTTGTTATGAGTATTAAAGATAGAACTTGTACTAGGTTTGCTATGACATAGGAAATTTATGATGGCCTCATCGTCTGTGAATATTGGTATAATCAAAGGTTTGATAGGTTCCCACTCAATGAGTTCTGGATGGATTAATGGCATGAGGTCATCAGATTCATTTGGGTTGATGGATTTAAGGGTTTGGAAAGCCATTTCATCATAGTTGTTTATTTGAATATCAAGGTCAATGATGGTACCCTCTTCAAGATAATCTAGCTCACTCGAGGTCTATTCGCCCTCACTTGAATCATCGATATTTAGTGACGCTGCCACAAATGGTCTAGACCCAGAGCCTTGGCCCTCCTCATGTGTAGGTGTATACTGTTGGATGAAATCAACATGAATATCTATGAAAGATACATCGGAACATGAATCCCATTAATATTCATTTGAATCTATCTCAGAGCTATTTCTAGGTTGAAGGATTCTTTCAACAAATTTCTTTGTCATTTCCTATTTTTTCTCTTCAGAATATCCCAGTCTTGGCTTCTCCTTTGAATGGAGAGTGAGGGGCTGAATAGGTTCTATGATTCCATCCTTTCTTAATCCAATAGGTCCTTGTCCCTCATAACCCATCTTTTCTAGGATCGCTTTCCCTTTACCATATTTGGCGGTGTTGATGTTGACATTTTTGATACTGATATGGGATGTAGAAGGTTCCTCATCCTTGTATAGCCAATCCAAGATTGCTTTGTTGTCTGACTCATCTTCTATGGTACCTATTTTGGTAAACCTTTCGTCAAGAATTGTGACTGGTAATGATGTTTGAGATTTGATCATAGATGGTTGACCATATGTCCTAGGAGATGGCATTAACTGTGATAGGTTAAGCAATTTCTCCATAGAATATGTTCCCTTTCCCTTGTCTGTCAGTTGGACTTGCTCTTGGAATTTTTGTGATAAAGAAGTTTGTGGATCCATATTATCTGTTGATTGAGTTTCAACAGGACCTGTTTCTTTTTCTTTACCCTTCTTCTCTACCCACTTGGTAGTGATACTTGGAAATTTTTCTTCATTGATGATTTTGATCTCGATGCTTCCCTATTGTGTGGCACAAAGGTATCTTGAGAGATCCTAAGGGTGTCACAATGTTGAGGATGATTATAATCAGTAGATATAGTCACCTCTTGTCCATTTAGTGGGAACTTTAAATATTGATGATATGTTGAAGGTACAGCCTGCATTTCATGGATCCATGGTCATCCTAAGAGTATGTTGCATGTTAACTCTTTTTCCAATACTTGACATCCAATATGTTTCATCATTGGCCCCACTTGAATGGGTAGCACAATCAAGCCCTTAGACAATCTTTCTTCCTCATCATATGCTTTGATAGTCATTTTTCTCCAGGCATCAATAGCATCATCTAAATACCCTAGTGCATGGATTAACTTGATATTGCAAATGTTTAGACCAGCTCCCCCATCTATTAAGACTCTCTTGACATGATGATTGTGGATTAAGACTTCAATATGGAGTGCAGTATTATGGGGATGGTTTAGTGAGACATCATCCTATTTAGAGAATGATAGACAATGTGGGGTAGTTAAATGCCCCACCATAGCTTGGAACTGACAAACATCTAGATTCTTTGGTACTGTAGTGGCAACTAGTGCTTGTTCTAAAACCTCCTTATGCAATGGTGATAATTTAAGGAGTTCTAGTATCAATATCTGTGTAGGAATGTTTTGTAGTTAATCGACAATGTTATAATGAGATGGAGGTGGAACTACATGTGTAGACCCAACTCCCTTTAACACTACCTTGGATTGCCCCCTATTCATTACATTCGTTGGTTGATGTTCCTGACAGTCTCTGATTTTTAAGACATTGATTTGATTTTCAGATTTTTGTATGCTTGGGAGTAAATCCAAAGGGGTAGTGTTGTTGATTTTGGGTTCGTTAATGGTATGACCAACTGTATGATCACTCTCTACTTCAGATAGACAAAGGATTGTTTTTTCATAAACATGATTGATGTTATTACCTTTGTTGTTCGAAGATAATGATGCTCTTTTGTCATAGTTTGGCAAAGGGTCCTTGAAGGCCGAATGATCGTTATTGTTTTGGGGTCCCTCCACATATATTTTTTTGTTGTTGATCAAATCTTGTACTGTGTGTTTCAACTCCATACAATTGTTGGTTTTGAGGCCTTTGTTATTATGGAAGTTGCAGTAATCTGCATCATTCCACCATGGTGGTTTGACCTTTGGATCCCAGAATCGGGCTTCCCATGTAGTGATAAGGCCACTGGTGACTAATTCTTTAATTTTTTATTCTATCATTTGGCCTAAAGGTGTGAAGCTATGCCGATTTGATGGTTTTTGATATGACTGTGTTTTTACGATCTTGTTGCTTTGTATCATATTTGACTTGACAATTTGATCATTGTTTTGATTCTTTGATGTAGATGCTGTCAAGTTGAAAACCAGTTTGACATTTTGGGAATCACTTGTTGTTTCATTGGTAGTCGTGTTTCGATTATTTTGCCAAAATTTTGGCTTATTACTGCTTGAGTATTGATTGGAGGAGTTATTTGTGCTATTCATTTTATCATTCAAATTCTTGATAACTCCTCTTTTGACTAGTGCTTCCTCAATTTTAAGACCATTTTCTATTACTTTTTCGAATGTGGGAGGACATTGCAATTCTAATCTATAACTCATTTCCTCTATTAAGTTGTCAATGAATAAATCCATCTTTTCTTCTTCAGGAATGGATTGAGGATATCTAGTGAACAATCATCACCATCTTTGTAGAAAAGACAAGAACATCTCCCCTTTGGTTTGTTTTAGGTTATAAAGATCCTTTATTGTAACATCATGCTGGATGTTAAATGAATATTGGGAGATGAACTTGTTGACAAGTTCCTCAAAAGTCCTGATACCTGGTTGTAATTTAGAGAACCATTCCATACATGCACCTCCCAAGCTCCTAGGGAATAATCTCATTAAGTAGGTTTCCTCTTGGGAAAACTTAAGGCTCATTGTTTTGAATTCCTGGATATGATCTATCGGATCCGTTTTTCCATTGTACTTGTCATACTTTGGGAATTCACAGTGTCTTGGAAAAGGTATCAAGCCGACTGTTGTGTTGAAAGGATAAGGATAAATGTCCTGTATTGCATATCTTTTGGTACTTCATTTCATCATATCCTATATCTATTGTTGTAACATTTGCATTTGAGATGTCAAAGTAGCAACTGGATCTATTGTTTGTGTGGTTTGCAGTATTTAAGTCTCACTTGTTCTAGGTGCTTCCTTCAAATGATTTACATCGAAGTCCTTGGGAAGCTTGGCACCTAATTCAACCAACATCAAAAGATACTTCTCCATGTCTTTTTCTAAGATCTTTTCCATAAATTTATGGAACTTGGGATCTTGTTGAGCTATCTAAATATCCTCTGGAGTTATTTCATTCTTATCATTTTGGTTCAGATTGTTCCAAGGATTTTCTTCTGCCATTTTTTGGGATGTTTCAAGTTCTTGTTCTAAGAGTCTCTGTTTTTGGGATCTAGTGAAGATTGGCATACAAATTTTTGCACTTTCTTCCGAAATGTTGATCTTCTATGCTGAAATATGTCAATTGAACTTTTAACAAAGTTGAATAAGATGACTGATCTTATTGATGAGACTATGTTAAAAATTTGATTACTATACTTGGTTTCATGATAAAGGATGATAGTATCCTGATGACGAAACTTCAATGTAGTAATCGACTATGTATTTTGTTTTGACACTTTTGATTTGCAAGATCTTGTTTTAGTTGATAAGATTGGAAATTTGTATAAACCTATCTGTTTTCGGTATCTAAATAGTGATTCTAATAAAAATAAATTTGGTTCTGATTAAAACTATGGATAAAATGATAGATTGACTAACTGGTAAGATTTTTGAACTCTTTGTTTTGAAAGTGCTAAAACAGAGTACAGAGGCGCTATTTCACAGAAGCACTAGAATAGAGTTCCGAAGAGCTGAAATAGGCGACAAAAGCACTATCCTGACCGAAGTGCTAAAACAGTACCCGAAGGCGTTGGAAAAAGTGATGAAAGTGCTATCTTGACAGAAGTGCTGAAACGGTGCCCGAAAGCACTGAAAAAGATGATGAAAGTGTTGTTTAATGAAAGCACTAAAATAAAGACTGTAAGCACTAAAATAGTGCCCGAAAGCACTATTTCATAGAAGCGTTCAAACAGTGACCCGAAGCGCTGAAACAGGCTTCCACAATGCTAACTTGACTTTGTTTGTTTTCAAGATGATCTTTAATCTGATTTTAATGAATTTGTGAAGACACAGTAAGCAATTGTGAGATAATTATTTTAATATGTATCGATCATGTATGTTTAAGAACCATGAATGGTCCTTATTGATTTTCACAGGTTGCTTTGACAATTGTACACAAATCAGATAGACTCACACTTAAGGACAAATAGGTCATCATTATACTCACATCCCACATCTTGAATTGCATTGACACACACAGTCGTGTCACCCCCTAGAGGGCGCCTATGTTTTTGTCGTTTCCAAGTGTGCACTCAGAGTTGGATTTCTCATCCTCTGAGCAAGCAGTCCTTGGAAATTATATGGTGAGTGTCTTGGGGGCAGATTCTTCCCTCCCCTTGTACCATGAGTATGACAATGTATGGATACTGACTCGGCGGGATACTACTCTATGGTTCATAGATATGGTTTCCGTGCAGTGCGGAAATTGATAAACTCCCTCAGGAGACCTCCCAATCTTTATAACAAATATTTTGGGGATGGTTATCTTTCTCACTACCATAAAGTTTTACTTTCATCAAAAACTTGCATTTTTATTATAGTGGGTTGGAATCCTTGGCTTTAGGCATTCGCACTTAGGTCGTTCCCATAGGATGAGTACTTTTTCCCACTACGGTAGGCCTTCTAAAGGATTTAATAAAGCGTAAATGAAGTAAAAGTGAATCTGGCACTTTGATCACCCAGTTAAGGGGAGAGCATAAGCCTAATCACCACAAGCATAGCATATAAGTTGTTTTGTTTTAAGCCCAAAAAGAAATTTTCTAATCTATGTGAAGGTGTTGCTTAACAGAAATCATGTTGTTCTTTTTAACTTATACTATAAAAATGTGATGACTATCCTAGGATTGATAAATTTTATTTTAAGAAAAAAAAAAGTGGCTACCTTAGGATTGATACATTTTAGAAAATAGAAGTGACTATCCTAGGATTGATGAATTTTAGTCTAACTGTTAAAAAAATAAAATCTAGCCATGGTCACGTCGGATCCAGAATGATTTTACAAAAGCGTTGGAATAGTCCACCGAAGTGCTATAACTTTTACTTGATGCACTATAACTTGAAAGCACCAAAACATGACACCGAAGTGCCGAATTTTTCCATAGAAGCACTAAATCACCAATGCGCTGAAACAGGTCATGGAAGTGCTAGAGATGAAAGCGCTGAAATTTTTTATGGATGTGTTGTAGTATCATGAAAGTGCTGAAATAGAGCACGTAAGCATTATAGTTTTCCATAGATGCACTATAGCATTTGACGAAAGTGTTGAAACAAAACACGCCGAAAACTTGCATGACATTGTTCAGAAAATTTGATAAAATTGGGGTTAATGCCCCATGATGGGTGCCAAACTGTAAGTGTGAATAAGGTGTAAAGCACAAAAGACACTTCTTAATATGACATTATATCAAAGACAAATCCAAACGAATCAATTCAAAGCAATAATCTTTTGAAAACGTCATATTGTTCTCTATCTCCAAAGATTTATTAAATCACCATGGCTCTCAGATCGTGTAAGCAATGTGACTATTAAAATGACTATCTGAAGAACGAGATGGATGCTAGTGCAATGATATGGAGCTTAATGTGATAATACTAGATGATAGAGAAACTAAACTAGCATGAATTGACATGGAAATAGATAAATGCAGCTACAAGAGGCAGCCATGATATTAATACTTGATTGTTGGATGTTGGATGCTTGATGCTTGATGCTTGAATTCCTATAGAGTAAGAGTGAATAAGTTAGATTATCTAGATCCTTTTCTTGGTTGAATGAGGCTGTATTTATAGATTTCCTGGTTGTAGAAATTCACAGGGATGGCATTGAGAGGCCTGGATTCAATCTGGAGGATTGAATGGTGAGATATCGAGGAGATTGAGAGAATTTTGGTGATTGTCTCTACCCATCAAAACACTAGGCAAGAGAAGAGGAAAGATTGATGGAGGAGGATTGAGAGAGGAATTTGGAATTTGTCTCCAATTTGTCTCCAAAACTTCCTGTGAAGTTTCGAAGCATTAATTTTGACATATTTTAGACATAAATTAGACATAGGATATCTAATTCATTTTTGAGGAAATATAGATGGAATATTCTTTATGCCTTAATTTAAATATTTTTGATTTATTTAAATTAGCAAAAGAGGAATAAATAATTTAATAAATTGAACTATAGAAGTTGTTTATTAAATTAAATAGAAGAATATGGAAATTAATAAATAAAGTGTTTGATCTCTATTTAATTAATTTAAGATTGACGTGATAGAATAAAATAGGAAAATGATAATTAAATCAAACAAAGTATTTAATTTTGTTTATTTAATTAAAATGAAATTAAAATGTGAAACTATATAAATAAATATTTCTATTTATTTAAACAGTAGAGGAAATTAGGATAATTAATCAAATAATTTGTATTTAATTAATCGGATTCTCCAGACCATTTTTAGGTGTATACACTAATTAGTAGGGGCAACAGTTGTTTTGATTATAGAAGGAGCATCAGATGATTTATTTGCAACTCCTTTTAGTATTACCTTAGCTTTTCCCCTTGTTTTCATGTTAACTGGTTGATATGCTTGATTCTCTGTGATTTTTATGATGTTAATCTGATTTTCACTTGCAGCCATGTTTGTAGTTTGATGATCAGCTGTAATGGTGCTATTGTTGTCATAAATTTCTGCCTTATAAGTTTGAAAATCAATAGAAATAATGTCTTTAATACAATTATCAGCAACACAAATTTTATTTATTTGATTTTCAGCAGCAACAAGGTCACCTTTATCATTGATTTGAGTGGTGTGTGTTTGATCTTCAACTACCTCGACATTGAGAATAGTGGTGTTGTAGATCTAATTTACACTTTTTCCTTTACTATTTGAAAAGGATGGTTCACCTTTGTCGTAATTGGGTAAAGGATTTTTGAAAGCTCCAAGATCATTGTTTGTCTGTGGTCCTTCAACAAATATTTTCTTGCTTTCAATCAAATCTTGGATCAAATGTTTTGATTGCCAACAATCATTCATTTTGTGACCTTTATTGTTATGAGAGTCACAATAATGTGTGTCATTCCACCAAAATGTTTGACTTGTGAATCCCAATTTTTTGCTTCTTGTGATGTTACAAGTTTAGCTTCAATAAGTTCCTTGAATGTTGATTCCACTGATTTTCCTAAAGGATTGAATTTCCTCTGATTTGATGATTTTTTGGAATGGTGATGATTTAGATCCAGCATTATTCAAATTATTGTTTTTATTTTCATTTAGATTGTTTCCTCTGTTGTTGTCTGGGGTTGTCTTAGTTGCAATTGTTGTTAAATTGAATATTGGTTTTGTGTTTGGCATTTCAGTCATAACATCATTGTTTCTAGCATTTCTATAATTTTGCCAAAAATTGTGTTTTTCATTGTTGTTGTTGTGATTAGAGGAATTGGCATTGTTTGATCCTTCATTTTATTTTTTGAACTCCTCTTTTGACCAAAGATTCCTCTATCTTGAGACCATTTTCCATAATTTTCTTGAATGTAGGTGGACATTGTAGTTCAAGTCTATAACTCATGTCATCAATTAAATTATCCATGAATAGTTCCATCTTTTCCTTTTCAGGTATGGAACATGGATATCTTGCAAACAACCTTCTTCATCTTTGCAAAAATGAGAGAAATGATTCACCTTTCTTTTTTTTAGTATTGTAAAGATCCTTCATTGTGATATCATGTTGTATATTGTATGAGTATTGAGTTATAAACTTGTTCATCAGATCTTCAAATGATATAATTCCTAGAGTTAATTTAGAGAACCACTCCATACATTGTCCACCTAAGCTCCTTTGAAATAGCCTCATTAGATATGTATCTCCATGAGAAAACTCTGAACTCATAGCTCGAAATTATCTTACATGATCAAGAGGATTTGTTTTCCCATTGTATCTATCATACTCAAGAACTCACAGTTTTTGGAAATGGGATCATGTTCACGTTTTGAGCAAAAGGATATGGGAAAATATCTTGTAGCAAGTATCTCTTAGTTGTCCTTGTTTGCATATCTTGGAATTGTTGTTGTAAGTTTTGTAATTGATGTTTCATTTCATCTACTTCATTTGTATTTGGTGATTTAGTCTTAGCTCTTTTAGATGTCCCTGTAAGTCTATTGTTATCAAATTCTTTTTGAATTTTAACACCCAGATCAGCTAACATCAAAAGATACTTTTCCCCATCTTTTTTTAGAATTTTCTCCATAAACAATATGGAATTTGGGGTCTTCTTGCACATTTTGTAGTTCTTCTTCAGATATTTCATCATTGTCATCTTGGTTGGATCTATTAAATAGATTCTCCTCAATCTTAGACATGTTTGTTTCTTTTTCTTGAAGTTTTAGTCTTTCTGACCTTGTAAAAATTGGTATAAAAGTGTTATAATTGTCCACTAAACTTTGATCTTGGTTTGATATAGTGTCAAGGATGTTAACTTGAGTCAAATAGAATGATAGATTCTATTGATTAGACTAAGTTGATAAGTATGATTATACAACTTCATCTCTTGAAGTAGGATGACAGATCTTGATAATGAATATAGGATTTTAATCAGATTCTTTTTATTTAGACACTTTTTGATGGTAGATCTGAGTTTAATTTGAAGAATTTCACTTGTAAGATTCAGTATTTGAAAGTTTAAGACTCTATTTCAATTTAATAAATGTTTTTGTTCTGGTACAAATCCAAATTCTAGTGTAAAAGGTTTGGAAAATAGTGAAAACAACTCTCTAGTTTTTGGTTTGGTGGATGCGCTATAACAGTCCTTGGATGTGCTAAAATAATTAGCAGATACACTAGAAAACTAGGTGAATGCACTGTTAAACTAGTTGTATGCACTATATTGTTACTCCTATGTGCTAAAATTTTCTTTCGATGTGTTATTAAATAGATTGAGTGTGCTATAACATAAAGCGAATTCGCTATTATAGGAGTATTCTACATTTTGATAGTCTGTTTTTAATTTTAGTTTGAAACAGTGAATTTGTTTGACTCCAGGGTATAAACTTATGATTTTAATGACTTTGTATCTGATTGGTTTGCTTGGGGACTTTGGAAAATGATTTTTTTGATTGGGTGATTTTCTTTTGAAAATGACTTACACATAAAACAACAAGTTTACAAACATTTGTTTCAATTCTACACTTTAAATAGATAGTGTGTGTTCTAGAATCATGTCTGATTCTTTCAATTTTCATTGGTATGACACAATAAAAATAGTTCAAGCACTTTTCTATCTCAAAAGGTCACTAAAAATATCATAGCCCACACTTGGAACTATGTCAGCTCACACAGCCATGTCACCCCCTAGAGGGTCCCCATGTTTTTTCCTTTTCCAAGTCTTAACCAAAAGTTGAATCCTCCACTTTTGATCAAGGTCTTTCATAGTTATATGCTGAGTTTCTTGGGGGAAAATTCTTCCCTCCCCTTGCACCATGGTATAGAAAGTGTTTGAAAACTGAAACGGTTGGATTCTAACTTAAAGTTCATAGATAAGGTTTTGGTTTGGAGTGGAATATAGATAAAATTCTTCGAGATACCTCCCAACCTTTAGAAAAAAGGCTTTGGGGATGGTTATCTTGCACACTTCCATAGAAAATTGAACTTTCCTTGAATTCTCTTTTGATTATAGTGTTGGTATGTGGCGACTGATCATGCTATACTATACACTTTTTAGTACTATACACTTCATGTAGTTTCACCTTTTTTTTGCTTTGTCACCGAAAAGGAAAAAAATCGACTTTGTAAACCTTAATTTCTGGAAGCTTTTAAAATCTTGTTATGAGTGGTTTGGATGGGGAGTTGTAGTATGGAATTATTCATGATATTATAATATGTTTAGCACTGGATAATATAATTATTGGATGGCTGTGGTTTGGTGGATGCAGCCCATATTGGGTGAACCACATTAAATTCTCTGTGTTATAATTTTCTGTGTGTGTTTTATTTCTTAGTTTATTGATAAAATCTGCATTTAACTTTTAAATATCCACCTTCTAACCCTAACATGTAGTGGGTTGGAAAACCTGGCTTTGGTTGTTCCCACTTAGGTCGTTCTCGTAGGGTGAGTATTTTTTCCCACTATGGTAGACCCTATAAAGGTGTTAATAAAGCATGAAAAGTGAGTCTAGCATTCTGATCACCTAGTGAACGAGACTCCTAGCACTTGAACCATAGTAAATAGGGGGTTCAATTATCCTTTTATTTAAGCTAGATGCCTAACTTAATAAAGGAAAGCAATAATAAAAGTAAAAAACCCTACAAACAACATTTGTAATTTTGTAATATTTGTCTTCAACCAGCGTAAATGTTTCCAACAGCTATCTTTGACTAGCGTACCTTGTACTTGTAACAAAAAAAATAGAGATTAATATTAAAAAATGATTCAATTTTCTATAAAAATAATCATATGCACTAAGATGTTAAACATATGCGCTAAAAATCCAATGCGCTAAAATAATAAATGAAAATGCTGAAATAATTATCGAATGCGCTATAACAGTGATTGAATGTGCTGAAATAGTGTTTTGATGCATCGAAATATCTGTCGAGTGCACTGTGGAAACTCCCAATCACGCTAAAACATGAACACGTCAAATCTACAGTCACTTTCCACAAAAATGTTAAGTATGGGGATTTTTCCCCATGGTGGATGCTAATTTATATGTGTGGGAAATATGTGTAAGCGAAATAAATTAAAACACACCTCAATGCAACATTATTAGAGAATTCAAACAACAACTTTAATCTAAATGAAACATAATAAAATCTCTAAAATTATTTCATTGCACTCTATCTCCAAGGATTTATTAAATCAAAGTGGCTCTCATATTGTGTTGCACTATGGTTGTTAAAATGGCAACCTAGAGAATGAGAATGATGATCTAAGTGAGTTGCTAAGATAACATGATTCATAATAAAAGTTGTGATTTTTTGATCTACTAATATGAAATGATATGATAAACTAAAATGTAATTAATATGATATGTTGTGACATGATTATAATCTAATATAATTACAAAAATGCTTCTATTTGATAATTGCTAAATGTTGTATACTAAATTCTCTAGTATGATTCTTGCAGAGTAAAATTGCATGCCAGTGGGATCCCTTTCCTATAGTAAGAGGTTGCTTTTATAGATTTTCAAAGACAATTTTTGATGTGGCATTAAGCAATGGTTCAGATTTGATCTAGATAAATCAATGGTAGAAGATGAAGAATTTGGTGAGGAAGAAGGGGAAATGCATTCCTCGAGAAAAACATTGTGGCAAATGATTAGGAAGAAACTGCAGATCCATGAAGCCAACTATTTCTAACTATAAAAGTTTGTTTCAAAATTGGATGGAAAGGTAAAGTGAAATTGACTGCAAGTTCAAATTTTCAACTTTATTGAAAGAAAAGCTATAAACATGTGCTTAACTAAAAAATCACAATTGAATACAATTTGAAGCTTTCAATTTTGTTGAGAGAAAAGTTGTAGACATGTGCTCAATTGAATATTTGATTTATTCAATTTTGGAGGGAAGATATATTATTAAATAAAACATTTTGAAATTTATTTATTTAATAAATGGGAGATAATAATTAAACAAACTATGTGATCTAGTTTATTCAATTAAGATGAAAGAATTGGATAATTAAATTAAAACAAAATATAGAATTTTTTTATTTAATAGAAGAAAATGGAATGTGAATTAAATAAAGAAATATTTTTATTTATTTATAAATAAACAAATTTAAAGGTTATTTTTTTTTATATAAAAGGGGTAAAAACTTTATTGATACTCAGAAGCAAACATTACAGCAAAGAACCAAGGTCAAATCCTTGAGAAACCACCATAGACCCACCAACCAAAAATAATGGGCATACCAGCCCACTATACCTTCCTATCATCCTCCAGTAACCTATCCAAATATTGATGCATTGTGGGAGAGACCTGCCACCAATCGTCAACTTTAAACCCATCAGTTTGCTCAACCACCCATTTGGCCAAACAACCAGCCACCCAATTCCATTCCCTCAGAATGTGAACAAAAGACACTGTCTCTAGCATAGAACTATCCTGAATAATCCTCTGGACCAGCGAGGCCAACTTATAATTAATGTCTGATGACTTCCGCTCATTCACCAAATTAACCAAAACCTGTGAATCTGCTTCACAAATTACCTTTCTCCATCCCATAGCCACCACCCTCTCAAAAGCATAAAGAATTGCTAGACCTTCCATATAATTAATAGTCTAAACCCCTTCATGCACTGAGAAGAGAAAAATGATAGAGCCTCGAGAGTCTCTCCCAACTCCACCAATCTCGACAGGCCCAGGATTACCCCTAGAAGAGCCATATGTATTAATCTTCATAACACCGTCCAAAGAAGGTAACCACCTTCCCACCTGCTGAACTTTCTACTTCCCACACTTGCGATTTCTACTACCCCTAGGAGAAGAGTGGATACCCTAAAGTCCCAGACCATCCACCAGCTCTACACATCCCTTTTCCAAAGGAAAGGAAATCTCACTCTTAGCCTCTACTTACTCTTGAATCATACCAAGCACTCGCCACCACACTTGCTGAACCAAAAACTTCTCCCCACGGAATATCCTTTTGTTCCTCTCTAGCCAAATCTGCCAAAGAAGAAAAGTAGGCCCAACATGCCAAACATCCTGCAAAAAGGGATCCCTAGAGGGAGGCCTCCCCATACTATCCCAAAACTCAACTAGAGAGGAAGAATGAACACAAGGGTACTTCCAAACTTCCCACCAGAGATTCCAAATATGCATAAAAAAGGGAACCTAAAGAATAGGTGTGGGGAATCCTCCCTCACATTCCCACATAGAACACAGATAGAAGGCCCCTAAAATCCATGCTTCCAGCTATTGTTCCACATCAAGAACCTATTCTACGCCAAAGTCCAAACAAAACAATTACATGTTGGCCATGAAAGCCTATTCCACACTCATTTCCACCAATGAGCCTCCCCACCATCTAGCTTTTGAGCCAAAAGAAACTGATACCCCAAGGCAATAGAATAAACCCCCTTGGGATTGCGAGACCAAGCAAGAATATCATCCCCCAAAAGAGAATTGCATCACCTACTACTAAGAATGCTAAGAAACTTCGTAGTTTGCACTTCCAAACCAAAATTCGGCCACTGTGAGGGATCCTTCCAACAAGCCACCCCCAACTGACCCCTAAAGCAGAGAGAGTTGAATTCACTCACCCTAGTCCATCTAGCCTTAAGAAACCTCTGACACAAAGGAAGTAAATCAGGGAATTGAGATATAAGGGGAGGAAAGCCATCCCAAAAGTCCCTCCAAAAAAGAGCTTCAGTGCCCCTTTTGCATATCCAAAATAATCCTTCTTTGATTAGCTTCACACCTTTCTGCAGAGTATTCCAAATCATTGAACCTTTTCCTTCAAAAGGTTACCTAGGTAGATCATGTTGAGGGATCCCTAGGAAATATTTATGAGATAAGATCCTAGCCCAAATCTGATCCTGCTCCACACACCATCTCTAGAACAACTTAGCAATCACAGCCACCCCAGACAGTGTTGATTGTCGAAGACCAAGACCACTATACTGCTTGGGGCTGCACAAAATATCCTATCTAACTAGACTCCATTTAGAGGACGACAAACTTCCAGCCCATAAAAATTTCCTTTACAAAGATTCTAGTTCCTTAAGAAAACCAATCAGAGCCACCTAAAGCATGCATCCGTAGGTCAGGAGAGCCTAGATCACAAGCTTAAGAATCTGAACCCTACCAGCAAAAGATAGCCATCTATGGGTCTAGTGACTAACTTTTACCTGGAACTTATCGAGGATACTCTACCATGAGCCTTTGGGAAGTCTTCCCACAAAAATTAGAAAACCCAAGTAAGTCAGAGGGAGAGTACCGATTTGAAACCTCAAGACATTCACAATCCTTCTCTGAATGGGAAGCAAGGTATTGAAAAAATAGATGGAAGATTTATCCTCATTAATCAATTGACCCAAAGCAATAAGGTATACATCCAACACATACCTTAAATTATTAGCTTCCCGGATAGTAGCGATCCCCATCATTGCAGTATCATCAACAAATTGCAAGTGAGATTGTGGGGGCAAGTCGCCCCCCACTTCCAACCCTGAATGATGCCCAACTCCACATTTCTCCTCATCAAACAACCAAGCCCTTCAACTAGGAGTAGAAATAAGTACAGGGAGAGAGGATTGCCTTGGTGCAATCCCCTAGAAGCACCAAAAAGCTCAGAGTGACATCCATTTATCATCACTGAGAAGGAAACCAAAGTAATACAACTCGCAACCCAAAGAATCCATTCCTCATAGAATCCAAATGCAACTAGAATCTTCCTCATAAAAGACCACTGGACCCTATCATAAGCCTTAGCCATATCAAGCTTAATGAACATCACCTTCTCTTGGGAGCATGCCATAGAATGGATGGTCTATGTAGCAACAACAAATCCATCTAGGATTTGATGGCCCCCCACAAAGCCACTCTACTCCTTAAAGATCAACCCTCTAAGCCACTTCTTCAGCCTTTCATCCATTAACTTCAAGATAATCTTATAAACCACATTATAGGAAGAGATAGGCTAGAATTGAGATAACCTATTAGCCCCCTCACATTTAGGAAATAGAGCAAGGAAAGTGGAATTCAAAGAATGCAACATTTGTTTATTCCTCTGAGACTCTTGGACAACAATCAAGAGATCTAGCTTAATGATATCCCAAAACTCTTGGAAAAAATCAATTAGGAAACCATCTAGGCCAGGAGCTTTACCTTTCTTCATCTAAAACACTATCCCTTCCAGCTCCTTAAGAGAGATATCACACATCAACTATTCATTCATCTCCCTAGAGACCAACTGGGGAACACATGCAAAAACCTGTGCTTCCTCAACTAAACCACCCCGCGCCTCCTCCTTGAACATAGAAGTAAAATACTAGGTCACCTTAGTAGAGATTTCATGAAATGAGGCCAAACCAACCCCCCAAGATCATTCACTAGATAAGGAATGGAGTTACCATGCCTCTAGTCTTTCACCCAGTTAAAGAAGAAGGTGGTGTTTTTGTCACCAACCTATAGCCAGTCGACTCTATCCTTTTTCTTCCAATAGATCTCCTCCCATAATTCACACTCCCCAACCACTTTAAGAGCCCGAGCTTCCTCCCCTAAAAGCTCCTTTGTAAGCCCCTTCTCTTGAATCAATCATGTAATGTTATTCAATCCCTCCTAACCATAGCCTTATCCTAAAAGATATTACCAAAACACTAATGATTCCATCTCTTAATCTAATACTTAACAAAATGAAGAAGCTTAGCGAAAGTGTACATTACTGTACCAACAACAGGTGGACCAATCCTCCACCAGACATAAATATTCTCATAAAGGGATGCATCCCATAACCACATCAACTAGAACTTAAAGGAAGGGGTCTGATGTACACCCTCCAAACTAATTCTAAGAATAATAGGCCAATGATCAGAACCCCTCCAATCAAGAATCTCAGAGCAAGTATACCATAACCCTCCGACCCAATAACAAGAAACAAGGAACCTATTTAGCCTCTCAGCAACCAATTCCCACCAATTATTCTATTGTTCCAAGTGAAATGCCCATTTCTAGGTTTCACATCAACAAGATTCAAGGATGCAATACTATCCCAGATTAAAAGGGAAGATAGCTCCAACCTTGCAGTACCAACTTGTTTCTCAGACAACTCACTTATGGCATTGAAGTCTCCTACCATAATCCAAGGGTGAAAAGGAGCCAAATTACAAACATATCAAAGAAGGTGCCAGAGATTTTTTTTCCCTGAAGCTCAATAGGAGCATACACATTCGAGAAGAAAATAGTTTCACCTATTTTAAAGTTAGAAGCCACAAGGGAAATAGAAGACTTTGAAGCCATCTAAAAAATAGGGCATAGCTTCTGGGGATCCCATAAATAGGCTATCCCCCTAGAGGAGCCAAAGGCCCCAATACACTAACATTCACCATAGTGCCACAACTTAGGTAAAATACCCATCATACCCTCAACTAACAACTTAGTCTCTTGGAGAAAAATAATATTCGGGGCTCTACCTTTAATCAAATCTTGAACAAATTTTTGTCTAGGGTCATTGTTCAAGCCCCTTACATTCCATGACAAGGAAATCATTTCAAGGGGAAAGAAAAATGTTAATCAAAGGTCTTGACTGCACCTAATTCAACCAACGTTTCCCCAGCTATCTTTAGCTTTTCCATATCCTTTTTCTGACCTATCTTGGAAGGTTTTTCACCCACACCCTTCCTTGAATCCTTTTGTTGAATACCCAGGTGAGAGGAGGCAGGTGAGACCTTTCTCCCATCCACACTTTCCACCTAAGGCCTAGGAGACGCCCCACCTCCCTTCTTTGCAACCCCCGCCATATCATTTGATCCTTCTTGTGTAAACACAACTTGATATATGTCCATCTGCCCAACACTAGTATCTTGCACAACCTACACAACCTCCATAGGAGGTCCCTCCTGTCCAACACCCATAATCCCTTGATCCAAATTTACCAAACCTGGGTTTACTTCCTACTGAATAAGATCATCCAATACCTCAAACCTATTAAAAGTATCATCCTCTTGTCTTTCCCTGAAGGGTCTCTTTTACCCTTAGTTCTTATTATGGGATTTAACTGGGACAAAACCATCACCAGGAATAGGCTCCTTCCCTTCTCAGTCCTAGGCAGGTTTCGAGTAGGCAAAGAGGATTGAGGCCCCACATGCTTGGCCTTAGGGCACCTATGCTACAAGTGCCCATACTCATGACAAAAGCAGCACCAAAATGGAAGGGTTTCATAATCCAATTGTTGCACCCATGTATGAGAACCTGAACTAACTTCCACATAATTTGGAAATGGTTTGCTTAGATCAATTTCCACACATATCTGGGCAAAGGTCATTATCATTTTGAACTGAATTTTTTTGCGAAGACCCAACAAGATTTCCAAGCATTGAGGCCACCAAATGCAACACATCCTCGCACTAGCACTCAACTGGAAACCATGGAAACCTGAACCAAATCGAAACCCTACTCGAAAGTTCCTCAGTTGGAATGAATCCTGCATACCACAGTTTGATAAACAAACCCACTTGACTATAAAAATAGGGTCCACCTTCAAAGATCCTATTCCGATCTACCATGCAATCAAAAGTTACCATAAAGTAATTATTTTCCAGGAGCCTAATCTCCATTTCCCCTTTTGGCATCCAGCTCCTCTAAGCCCAAGATTCCAAAAATTGAAGTGAGATTCTCAAACCCAAAAAATTGCAATAGAAAGAGTGCTTTGAATAATATTCAATATCATCAACAAGCATCTTGATCGAAATAACCAATTTTAGCTTCTCTCTGCATCTTTCCAAGAACCCATTAATCTTTGTAATTTTAGATCCTCTCAACAGCCCAAAGTCATTCTTTTCCATTTCTGGTGCATACAAATCATTATCAAACATCTTCGCATCCAAAGATGAGGGTTTCGAACCGAATGCAAAATGGAAGTCCAACTTGCGACTAGCCCCAGAAGACTCCCCACAAGACATCAAATAATATTAATATCTTAGGCTTGCATGCAAACCCTCCAATCAAAAGAGGCAAATGACTCAATACAAGGGAAGAAGAGAACTTAATAGGCCCACTCACATCCCACCTGAGCAGTGAGAGGCATGCTTTTGAATGGGATAGAACCCCACATCCAACTGGACCAGTACACTTTCCAAGGAGACCGTAACACCACACCCTTGGACACAACCCCACACATGCATCAATAAGGAGAGACACCACCCCAACAACCAACAATGACTTCACACTCCCCACACAATGACCGCAACTAGGTGCCACCCACACTTCACAACCACACAAGGAAGGAAATAGGAGAAATGAGGCAGATATAAAATGTTGCACCCCACTTGTGCAACACATCCACAGGAGATTCAAACCCGCATGCATGTAACATGAAACCGAGCCAACACTCCATTGAAAACCAAAATCACCCCCTAGCAATGCATGCACAAGGAAAACTAAACATAACTAAGACACAATTGCCCTAGCTTGAGTTGCAAAGCGCTAGCCATTCAATCTCTATTATTTATCTTTTTTTTCAATTTAAAGGTTAATTAATCAAATAATTGTATTTAATTAATCAGATTTATCTAGACCGTTTTTAGGTGTATACACATACAAATACATATGTATATATATATATACATATATATATGTATGTATACATACCTATATATACTTGCATATATGTATGTCTTTGTGTGCATGTATGTACATGCATACATATGTATAAAAACACACATATATATATATATAAGACGGTGTTAAGTATCTAACTCAACAATAGACAACAACCCATAAAAGAAGCCCATGATTGCAAAGAACCGAACAAGAAAGGCTAACCCATATTTAAACTCACACAAACAGCTAGAGAAAATGGGAAAACAACACAAATAACACTTTGCTCAACAGAACGAAAACTTGAAAACCAAGAAATATTGAAAACACAAACTATTCTCATCTTCATCCAATAAATTGAAATGCAACTAACTATTTAACATTGCAACAGACAAAAACCCATAAATAATAGTGAAGGATAGATATAAACACATAAAATACCCATAAAATCTCTTTCACAAACCCTAGTTTTTCAAGAAAGCCTAACTCATATTCACAGTCATAGACACAATCTAAGAAAATGGACAAAGAACACAAATAATACTTTCCTCAATGGGATTAGAACTTGGAACTATTCGTACATGGAAGAGTGATAAATATTGGAACATGTCTATCTATACACAATATAACTGATATGTGATTGACATTTGAAACGATGCATGGAATGAATATTTTGTACAAATAAGACATATTCCAATGGTGTATGTTTGGAGCTGTTAAAATGATGTTTATGTTTTCCCCCAAAAATTGCCTAGTCATTGACATATGGTGTGTTGTTTCTTCTCTATTTATATTTTGTAGTTGCAATTTATAGTTGACAACAATGGAGCATAAAAAGCAATTCTACTATAATTATCTCTTTCTATGCATGTTTCGTTTGTGCAATTTTGCATGTGGTGTTGCCAGTAGTGGGTTGCACAAAGTGTGCATATGATCACATTCTCAATTTAAATTAGCATATTTTGAATTGTGGCAAATAGATTGAAGTGAAGTTCCCATTAATAGATTATGGTCTTAAGTTTCATGCATTTTAAGGAAAAATGATCATACATATATGTATCTTTTTATATGTATGTGTGTATGTACATATGTGCGCACAAATACATACATATATGCAAGTATATATATAAGCATGTATACATACATATATATTTGTATGTATCTATATATATATGTGTGTGTGTGCATGTAGATATATATGTTTATGCATATATATATATAAATGTATATATATATCTATTTCTATATATGTTTATGCATATATATATATATAAATGTATGTATATATCTATTTCTATATATATGTATATATGCATACATGTGTGCCTATATATGTGTGTGTGTTGTGCATTTTGCATTTTCTAGGATCTGTTTTCCCCTCTATTCTAAATAGACTCAAGTGTAGTTGTTATTAATGCATGGTCGTGTAGAGACCTATAATTGCAAGGGAAAATATTGTTTGTATTTTTCAATGCAAGAACATATGTACGGACACACACAGACACACACATATATATATGGCTACAAATTATTGTTAATGAATTCTTCTATAAAATTCAGTGACTTGCAGGGTTTATTCATTTCCTTACATTGCCTCTCAGACACATAAACTTGGGGAAAGCTTATTGCATTGTCATTTGGGTTTTGTTTACTCACTTTCTCAAAAAGCCAAAAATAAGTGATTTGTAAGTACTATTCTTTTGCATTGCTTTTTCGTTTCCTTCGGAAAAAATATCAATATGAAAACTGTGTCTCCTCTCAGGGTTATTTATATCATGTTCAAAACAAGAAACAAGTCATTTGAAAGTTTTAACATCATTTACGATGTTGTGCTCTAGGTTTTCCTTTCTCTTCCCTCTTTCACTATTTTTACAGGTGTGTGTATGTATGTGCATATGCATATATATAACTCTACACATATACACTTACATGTGTGTATAGATATATACATATGCATGTACAAAATTATGTACAAACATATATATTTTCATTTTCTCCCTTTAGATATATATGTGTGTGTATGCATATATATATGTATGTACATGTATGCATATATGTATAAATATGTAGATGTATATATGTGTGTTCCCCTCTTTGTGCATGTAATGAGATTTGTATATACTATATATGTCTATGTATATATATATATATATGCATGTGTATCTATATATATGTGGTTTCTGAAACAAAAAGACTGTTGTCCATTTTAGAGGCAATGCATATGTGTTTTTTAGTGGTCATTGGTCTTGCAGGGATCTATGTGAAAAACATTGTGAGGAGGTGTGGCTTGGACCATCTAAGAAATAATACATAGTCAGCTAGATATATTGATCAAATATCTAGCTATTATTTTCATAATGTGGGTGATAAACACCATACATTGTCTCTTAGGAAAATTGCAATGCCATTTCTTTTGGAGATGGTAAATAGTTGTAGTTAATGCATTATAGTATATGTTTATGACCTTATTTTTGGAGTAGTTTTGAAGCTAACCATAGATAAACAGACTGAGAATGCACACAGATTTGGGGCTATCACAACATGTGTTGTTGAGGAATTAGAGATAGGCATTGAAAAGTTGAAATAGGATGTGAGTAAGGTTTTAAATATTTTGTCTTATATATTCATTTTTTAATGTTCCTTGGATCGTGTGAGATATAGAAATTAAAATTGAATCCGCAATAGACAATGCAATGTATTTTTCCATTTTCAATCATTTAGTCTTCTTATGCTATTTATAGGATTATGGATATGGTATTACAATGCTATAGGATGACTAACGAGACATTGCAACTTGTTGAGACACATCAATGTGTTATTAGGTCACACCCCACCTTTATTTTCAGTTTTTACTTCATGATTTGAATAAGTTTGTTATTTATTTTGTGTTATGTATGTGTACTATTTAGATCTTTCCTAATACAGTTTATATGGTATGTGCCAATTGTAGTAGTAGTTCCTCCAAGTGTGATTTTAATCTTGTCTGCATTTCAGCATTTTGTTGGTAGGTTTTATTGTTTTGGTAGTTATGATTATGGGAATGTTGTTTTTTCTTCATATGTTGGGAGATTGCTATTTCGAAAGGTAGCTAAACTGACAACATCAAAATCCTATTTGTTTGACATGATTTTTGGCATTTATAGCTACATATATTGTCTACCTTCTAAAAGAAAGCTATTGATTCTACTATTAAGGCACCTATCAATCTTGATAGTAAATAAAATCTATGCAACTATGTATGATAATTTCCAATTAGGCAAGGTAGCTACTATTAACAATGCAACTTATCTTCCAGATATATTCATAATGTTTTCTTCAAAATGTGCTTAGTGCACATGGATGAAGGCATGAATAATTCATTACATTTATCTTCAACAAGTGAACATGTTGGATTAGCTATTGCTATTTCACATTTAATTAGAAAACTTGCATTGTCAAGCAATTATAGTATACTGTGAACATGGACATCATATTGCTAAGGATGCCCATAAATAAATCCATTTAATAGACCAATCAATGGATCCATTTGATATCAAATACATAATATAAGAATCTACATAATGTTGGTAACAACATTAACATATTAGAGGACAAAAATTTGTAGTGACATTGGAGGTTATAGAATTGAAGAGACTTCATTTTTAGAAGAGAATTTAAGTATTAAACTATGTATCATTATACTTTAGAAATTATCAATATATGCAACATGGTTTAATACTAAAATTTCGTTGGTGAAAAGAAGCCTCTTAAGTGCATAATCGAACCAATATGGCTACATAACCAAGAAAACACTTGATAAGGTTTACAAACAAAAGGGATGAGGGTGAGAGGGATATGCAAGAATTTTGAGCATTGAATGAACCTTTGTCTCTAATTTTATAGCCTAACAAACACACTACTATATTTCTAATAGAAAAAATTCTCATTCTCATCTAATTGATTGAACTGCAATCGGCATCCAACCTAGGCAAATGAACAAACAATGCAAATACCACTTTGCTCGACAGACTTAAAAATTCACACCATAATCCACTAATGGTGGTTGCACCTCAACCTACTCATAATAAATGAGAAGCCACAAATTGTAAATGAAAATGTAGTGCTTGAGATGCCACACATCCCCAACAAGAGCCTATGCCAAGACATGAGTATATCAACAAACTAATATATATACACATGTACATATATATGTATATAAATATGTATATATACATACCTATATATATACTTGCACATATGTATGTCTTCCTATGCATATATATACACACATACATACATATAAATTTATATAGATAAGATCCTTTTCCCTTGACATGCATCAAACTTAACACCAAAATCCATTAATGGGAATTTTACTTCAATCTATTTACCACAAATCAACATTCGTTGATTAAAATTGAGAATGTGATCAAAGCCAGGAAAGAGAGATTTGTATGTATTGTTCTTTTACATTGTTGTTTCATTTGTTGGGGAAAATTGATCAATATCAAAACTGTCTCCAACTAGGGGTTATTTCTATCATGTTCAAAACAATAAAAAAGTCATTTATAAGTTTTAACATGATTTATAATATTGTGCTCTAGTTTTCCCTCTCTCTTCCCTCTTTCACTTCCTTTACAAGTCACTGTCTCTTGTTCAGCTAGAGACTTAACACCATAACTCATCAATGTTTGCTTCTTTGCTATCAACAACTAAAAAAGCATCTACGAGACTCGAGTGCACTCCCTATCAATGAATTTAGGTATGAAGCTACTATTAAAGATAAAGGAACTTAAAAAGGCCACCTTCCTTGCTTCCAATCCGAGAAAACAAGTAGGAAAACATAGAAAATTACAAAAGACACCTTTCTTGCTTCTAACACAGTAGATGAAAACCCTCACAATAGACACATGTTACAGCCTCATCAAACAACCTGACCCAATGAAAAAACAACGCGGATAACAATTCACTCAAATTTTTTAAATCTTCACACCATAACACACTAATGATGGCTACAGTCTAGGTTATTCACAATAAATGTGAAGACACAAATAGTAAATGCAAATGTACTACTCAAGACGCCATGCATCCCCATGAAGAGTCTATGGAAAGACATGACTATACAAACAAAATCATGAAATATTTCCAATAGGAAAGGTCCCTACAATTATTATTATTATTAGAAATATTTACAAAATCTCAAAACCACGAGGGAAATTACACCCACCAATCACAAAATTCATTTTTTCTAAATATTCCCTTGAACATAAGCTATATAATTTACTCATTGTGGATTTCTTCTATATTAAACAATTTGTCTTTCTAATATTTACATGTTTTATTCTTTCAACTATTACTTGTGCAACCTAATTTCCATATTTAATCTCTCTATACAGTTACCTAATCTCGATAAATTTTGATAGAGAGGCTCAGTTGGTGCCAATTAATATTCATCCACCTATAACCACAATGAAATTATCATTTTTACATACATGAAGTTGATTGATTCTATGTACATAAAACTATTTGTATTCCCATAAATTATACATCACATTATTCATTGTAATCTATCAGATATCATATTTTTGATACACGCTATTTAGTCAAGCATATTTATCCTGTGTTTGATACAAAAAAATTATTAATACAAGTGTTCATACAAAGTTCATTTGACTTCATTTTCATTATGGCCAGTGGTATTTTCCTCCTACTTTTCTCACTCTCTTGATTTGTTTTAATAATAATTATTATTCGACTGAGTCTTTCCATTGGAAATACTTGATGAGTTTGTTGATATACTTTTGTGTTAGCATGCATTATTCTTCATGAAGACTTCACATGATAATGTATTGTTCATGATAAAAAATGGAACTAATACTTCTTGTGCATGTAGTCATTTCCACTACACTTGAATTCATTAAGGGTATATGCAAGATCATGATGGGACAAAAAGTGGTGATATGTAAGTGATATGATGGCCCATGTGGCTGATGACATTTTTTTTACCCAAAATTGATGAAATAAAAAGGGTTTTTAAAGGATATTCTCAACTTTCCACCAATATAATTTATTATTTACTTTGAATTTAATAAATAATTATTATTCATTTTCTATTTGAATTACGACTAAAGTCCTGATTGATATGTTGATTGAGAAAAATCTATAGCTTTCAAACGGTATTGCATTTTTTGAATCTAAAACATGTGTCACATTCAATGATTCACATACTATAGGATTAAAAAAATAAATTGATTTTTGTGAAGTTTTGACCAAGTTAAGGTTGTTAGACATACAATTTTTTATATTTTTTAAAAGTTGTAATTAAAAATTCATAATTAATTATTTACTTGGAAACAAAATACAAAAAAACATGCATCACATCAAGACATGAGTCCGCTACTTATATCTAAAATATTATAAAAAAATATTATCATTTTATTGTGGTACGGGTGGTTAGACAGACACCTACTTCTTATTTTTTCCTTGAAATTTAAGTACTACTACATTGAAATTTCAAAATTTCACCAAATAGATTTATTTATTTTTAAAATAAACCTAGTAGTTTAGAAACTACATTCAATTTTCTATAGATTCTATTCTTACATATTTTTAAAATAATATAGATAACTTATTCAAATTTTTAGGTCAAGTTGCCTAACTCTGATTTTTTTGAATTTTATCGCCACTTAAGGGCCTGTTTTTTCCATGATGATCCTGCACATACCCTTAAACTATAATGAAAATTAGGTCTAAGTATGCCCATATATGTATGTCTTCATGTATGCTCATATTTATACATGTATGCATATATGTAGATATATGTAGATGTATATATGCATGTACACCTCTTTTTGCATATAATCAAGTGTGTATATACATATAGACCTATGTATATGTATGTATGTGTATCTATATATATATAATTCAAATCTATTGTGTTTTCATTAGGGAGTGATAGGAATTGAAGGATGCCTATCTATTCGAGCTATGTTTAATTTGCCATGGATCTCAACAAATGAAAAATAATGCAAATACTACATTTCTTGACATATTTTAAACTTCACACCATGAGCCACTAATGATAGGCAGATTTCAGTCTACTCACAATAAATAGGAGCTTGCATATAGTAGATGAAAATGCACTGCTTAGTAGAATACAAATGTGTGAAAAACTACAAAATGACACTGTAAAAGACACATGAGCTTATAAATGCCTTTTTTTTCATTCCCAATATAATAGACATACACCCTTTCAACATACGCATGCTTAATCATTTTACACCCAGGCATTTTCCAATTACTTGGACCTAATTTTCATTTCCATGAAATAAATTGGAGTGCAGTTGTAGCGCACACCTACTTGTGAAAGGCTTATGCTTTTCCAGTGTTTTTTACTATATACATATTTTTCATTACACATGTGTCTATGGGTAATTGGAATTGTCCATAGTATTTGACATGCTTAATCTATAGGTGGTGCTAGTATTGAATATTGGAAATTGGAATACATGGTTACACAAATTTGCTATTTATTATCAAGGTTGATATGTCTTTTTTTTTTTAGGTGGCAGCTATGATTTAGACCATTCATTGCATATGTCAGCACATAGAAGATCGAGTTTATAGCATGAGCTATGGCATAAATCTGTAAGTTTAGTTTGTTTTTTTATCCCTAGTTTATATATTTATGTCCTATTCTTCTTGCAAAAAAACAAATTCTCTTTAAATTTGGAAGGTCCACTAAATTGCAATTATATTCATGTGTGAGGTTTGTTTCCTTGTGTCATTGTTTTCAATTGTTTAATTGTTGTTATGTTCTACCTCTATATTGTTACTATGTCATGGAGCAATGACATTTTCCCAAGTTGATGTTGACATGTTTGAATAAATATTCCATTTATATTTGTAGTTATACATGTCAGTACTTGGTTGCCCATTTGCAATTGTCTATAACAGGCCTTGTTCCATTCTAGGCATCAAATATGATAAAGAAGAAATGCTTCACAGGATCACGTTCGTGGTCAGAAAAAAAAGAGATATTGGAAACTAAGAAGCTTCATCAAAGTGCAAAACTCTGAGTATACTAGTGAGTTTCTTGCATGGATGTTTGTGATAGGTTTTCACAAACATCCAAAGTTGTAAATTTTATGAACTTATAATTTTTTTCATTTTATGCATACTACTTTAGTGTGTATTCACAACTTGATTACCCACATTTTCACACAATTTTCCTCCACATTCGACAAAACCTTTCTCAAATTTTGCAAGAATATAGTGCATTAACTATGTATTCATTGCTTGACTACCAAACAACCTATCAGCAAAGCTTACAAAAATTATTGTGTTGGCATTTTCTCTACACATTTTATCATGTGCTTCTAAGTTTTATGTTTACAAATAACATATTATATGTCATGCACTATGCTCATTTGTCTAATTTATCCCTGTGACAGGAACCATTGCTCATGAATGGAGTCAAAGGAAAAGATATACATGGTTGCAAATATTCTTGGTTGTTGAACAAGAAAATTGAAGGTCAGTTTCTCGTATCATTCTTCTCCTTTATTTTCAATGAATTTTAATTCTTATAATTTGTCTAAAAAAATTTCTTTTGAAGAATTGTGAACAATAAAGGAGAACCCTGGTTCAAGAATCAGATAATTCATAGACATGAAACACATATTTAGGCAAAAGCAAGTTAGTTTTGCAATCAAAATTATGCATGATTAGAAGCATGTGATATGCAGTCCATATGCAATGTTTCACTTCATACATCGATCAGGTTAGATAACCTAACTATATTTTCTTATATCTATTTTTCTATTCATTGCACTAGCTTCAATATGTTTGACTGGTAAGAAAAATTCATTGATCTAAATATGTTTGATTTTATTTCTATAGTCAATTTTGTTTGACCAATTTCTCGAGTAAAGAAATGTTTTTTTAGCCTACATTTTTAGTCTATTATTAAATAGGTTGTTAGCCCTTATAATAAAGTTTTTATTAACTAGTCGACCTATTTTTGAAAGTTCTTAACTACTACAATAAAAAAATTATTAACTAGTGGAGCTTCTTTCGAACAATTTTGTTGCTTATTTTTACAAACATAGAAAAATCATTGTCAGTTTCCTAATCATACTTTCAAACAAGAGTGAGTGCTTATAATCCAGGCAGAGTGAAGAGAACTCTATCAATGCAACTATATTCATTCTACAAACTCAGCTAAGTGACGACCCTTGTCCTGAAACCAATACTTCTATCCTCCTTCAAGCACAATTATTAATTTCTATCATAACACCTTCATATTTGCAATAAATTTTTCATGTCTCTCTATTTTGCAAATTTGCTTCCAACAAATTGAAAACTATAGCCCCTACAAGGAATAAATAACATGCAATCTGATTAATGTACTAAGTGAAATATTGCATATGGATTGCATATAACATGATTGAAATTTGCACATCTATGGCTATAGCATTATTGCAATCAAATGATTGCAATGGTCAGTTTCTAATCAACACAAACTAAATAAATTCAAACAACATTCCCATCCAAAATTGTTATCATAACAATGAACAAATGCATTAGCTATTAACTTGAACTTTACAATAGTGCCATCAAATTTTGCTTCACCTCCTTCTTTACCATTTTGAATTTTTTTCCAATCTTCATTTTTTAACGCAAGAAAAATTGACAAAATTTGGCCTCAATGGATAAAATGCATTGAAAATCTCTTTGAAGCTATTCTGGAAAAGAGTTCTTGAGAGTATAGTGTGCCATTTTCAATTAAGCCTTTTGCATGAAATCCATAACTTTGATCGGTTGCTCTGAAGAAAACTACTTTTAGAGAACGCATGTGTACATGTTCTTGCCGAAGGTCACTAGACTCGAAATAGAAAATCAAAGATATGAATTTTATGCAAAAGGGCTAACAAAAAATAACACATTATATTCTCAAGAACTTTCTCCTTGAATAACTTCAAAAATATTTTCAACACATTGTATCTGGTAAGACCAAAGTTTCCCAATTGTTCCTTCAGTAAAAATTTGAAGCTTTACTGGACACCTTCAAATCTTATGACTATGAGTGGGCTCTACAAGCTTGTGAAATTCTTCACAAATTAAATTGGAAATAAAATTCACAATGGAAAGGAGGGTGGTGAAGTGGAATTTGATGAAACTTCTACAAAGTTCAAGCTAAAGATTGATGCTTTTTCTCACTATGGGGATGGGAAGAATCTCAATGGTCTTCCTAAAGTAAACAATTTTTTTGTGATTTTGAAATCATCTTCTATACAGTGGGTTGTCTATCGGCATGGCCTTGTCTACACCACTTTATCGCATGTAGGAGATATCAAGCCACTGTATCTCATGCAAATGTTGCAACAACCAATGTTTACAGCCTTACAAAAACTAATGCACAAACATCTCATTCCATATATTTGCATAGAAATTTGGAAAACACAAACTAATTCTCTTGCAAAATAGATGATGTCACAATCAATTGACAAACAAGATGAAAAAAGGTAAGTAACTTATTCTATTTTCCTTGCATAAGATTTCACTCTTTATATGTATAATTAAGAATTTAGTTTTAGTCATTCTTCATGTCATGATGTGAAGATTCAAAATAGTAACTGCAAATCCATCAACCATCTTTCATATATGAAAAAAGCAAGCAAATTTAGCATTTGAAGGCGATGTGTTGGTTGTTTATGGGTCTGCTATTACCATAACAACTCAAACACCACCAAAAGAAACAATTATACATGTTGATCTAGTTAATAGTCATGGTCAAATGACAATAATTGCAAACATCAACAATAGATTAATTTACATATTTCTACCACTATTACTATCACATACAAGTGTCCAGCTCATGAACTTTGTCATTATGAAAAAAACACAATATGAAAGAGGAGATGTTGATTATTCCCTTGTTTTGACTGCTAGAAGCACTATTGAACCCATTGAGAAAGTCAGTCAACAATGCAGATTGATTCCTGACACAACCATTTCGCAACTCATCCAATCAAATGGCAATTTCTCTATTCGACCAATTGGTGTTGTTGGTACTAGTCATTTCCAAGTGCCAATGTAGTATGAGTTGCAAGTTAAATTTGGGGGAAGTGAAGATTATTTTGCTACTGTAAGATGTTTTGAACGAATCATTGCCACAACATAGGATTTGAGCACTTTCCTTCTCAAATCTATTAAAGAGTTAAGATAAGTGAATTTAATCTATGTTCAATATAACATCCCTTTTGTCTTGAAGGACAGTGTGTGCTTATTTATGTCTTATTTTATTGATTTCTAATGGATAAAAAATAAGGTATGTGTATCTTCCTAGACCATTTTTTACATTATTTTATAATTTATATGCTCTTGCAATTCATTAATAGCCTATGATGTGAAGTCTCCAATACATTCAGAACAAAATTGTTTGTATCACTTGTTCAAATGCAACTTTCATTCTTGTAGGATTAGTTCCTTTCAGGGCTCGTTCATGGTCATTTTCTTTGCCTTGATTTTTACATGTTCTATATCTACATTTGAATTCGCTCATACAATACTGTAATTCTTATGTTTTTTGTACTCAATTGTTCACGTTGTTTGTCAATACTGAAATCTATTAATTATCACTTCTTTTGTTTATATGCACTTGTAATTTACTAATCGATTTTATCGTCAACTCTTAAATATAATATGCAAAAAAAAAATTGTTTTCCCTCCATTTGCTCAGATTGGGTTTGGCACAAAGAACGAGACATGTGTAAGTTCCAATGTCAATTACACTGTCATTTCCTCATATTCCTCAAGAGGTTCATTAAATCTATTTTTGTTCAGAATATTTTATGACTACACTATTGCAAATGAACCATGAGGCAAATGTAAGTTTCTACACCTTTTTCACCATCATTTTTTGCTATGCTCTTTCACTTGCTGACATTTTTTGACACAAGCAGAATCCATGACTTTTGATAAGGCCTATGTGTACCACTTTGGAAGAGAGGGTTGATGCATCTTTAAGTTCATCTATGTTCAATGTTGTTTCTCTACTCATGTCTTTGTATTATGTATTTCTACACCCATTTCAAATTTCAATAACATAATATATATATACACATTTTTTTCATTTACATTATTTATCCACTTATCTTGATTCTTTCATGAAAATGAATTCTTAGGAACTAAGCCAATTGATGTAGAGTAGGGAGGGAAACTTCAAAAAATCACCATTTAATCAAATTCAAACAATATCCAATCACACAAATCTCAATTTTGCTATCCTCCTCATTATCCACTCGCATTTCCTTGTAGTACTCCAACTAGTGAAAATTAAGCATATCTTTCAAAATACTCATCAAACCCACAAGAGGGTTTTAATTTTTGACACCCTTTAAGCCTTTTCAAAACATATCTCAAAATCTCATGTGGTTCCTTTGGAATATATTCCTCAAATCACTATTGCTACGCTGCCCCTTTAGCCTAAATAGACGACTGTTACAAAGCAACACCCAGCTAAACTCTCTCCCAATCTTCAATCTCAACTGTAGGACCTTAAATAGGCTATAAAAACTTAAAATCAACAACTTTTGGTAATTCAAACACTCACTAATGCATCAAAACACATAACCCTTGCTTTAGGCCTTTCTATGCTTGAAACAAGGAGGGTTTATTGAAATTTCAACCTCCAGGACTTATTCCACTTTACCAATTCCTCGAATGGATCACCATATGTCATAACATGCTTAAAAAATCATCTCCCAACCTTACTCACTACAATTTCATCAAACTACAACTTCTAGCCATCCATTTTGAGTAAAAAACTCACAAAACGTCAACTACGAAAGCATCCAAATTCCTCCAAACCCTACTCCCTAATCCAAAATCCTACACTAACATCTAAACCTACCCTAATCCAGCCATTCCACCAAGTTACAAACAAATCTAATGGTGGAATGGGTGTTTAATTCATTTTAAATGCATTCAAACCCTCAAACAGGGTTACACAGACCTGCCTATAGAAAAATGCCAATAAAACCCTTCAAACAATATGAAATTGAATAAAATCACAACCAATATATTTTTAATTCATATATCCATCAAATAAAATGCAATTTGGATAAAAAATAAACTTTACAGGGCCGTACAATGGCCTGGAGCAGCAAATTTTTACTGGAAAACATAGAAATTGGAAGGTTTCTTTATTGCATTTCAGCAAAGATGAACATCAGCCCTCATCTCCGACCCATAAATAATGAATTTAAACCTCACACAACCAAAATAAACTAACACAACTGACCAAAACTAACATTTGATCTCCCATGATCATTGGGCTTCCAAAGTTTGCATTTTTGCACTTTGCTCGTGACAATTTTTGATAATATTTGTAAAATGTGACAATGTGAACTCCAAACCGACCAAATGAATTAAGTTAAATTTTGAATGGTCTATCATGACCTTATTTTCATAACAAAATATTTTAGACACCAAAACTCAACCACAAGACCTTATTTACAAAAACCTGCATGGTGCCCCTCCACGAGAGATCTAAAAAACATTGGACTGGGTCTAGTAGGACTACACTGATTCAGAGGTACGATAGATCTCAAACTTCTTATAACTATGTATCTAGAGGTTGTGGATTGGGTTGTGAAGCTCATATAGGATTTTTTACAACACAACCTCACAAAGTCTAGGAAACGAGAGATGGAAATGCAAGAGGGGATAGAAATAATTTGTAAGAAGGTGATTTCATGTTGGGTTAACCAAAATATAAAGGAGGGAATTTTCTACCCTCAAGATGAAGAGATATGAAGGATAAAAATATCTATCCACTACCTCAGTTGACACAACTCAAATGAACTAGAATGGATGAGTGTGATTTTTTAAAAATTACATAAATTATCTAGACCTTTTGAAAATTAGAAACTAAAAGTGTAGGGTACATAGGTCATTTAGATAACTTGGAAAGATCTCTTTCTAGGACATGTGCATGGTTTTCAGATGACAACACAGTGCACTAGTGTGCTCTATGGACAAAGAACAAAATTTGATATAGAAAAAATTAAGGTAGTTTACACAAGTTTCTAGACTTGAAAGGGGTGCTAAATACTAACAAAGAGTGAACATGAAATGATAGAAATAAAGACGCTAAGTGAAAACTAGATGAAAATGAAAAGGAGAGGTTGAAGACATTATTGAAAGTATTTTATAAGTCCCGAGCTTTCTTTAAGTTGTTCTCCCACCTACACCTACACACACAAGACCAAAGAGAAATTTTTGGATGGCTTTATAGGATTTTGCCTTAGTCAAATGCCTATATTAGTGTTTCTGCCTCCATGGATAACCTTAGATAAGATAATTAAAATAGACATGAAATGATAAAGAGAACAATATGCTAATAAGTAAAGGTAATATTCTTGAATAGTTACCACACAAAAGCTATGTAGCTTGCTGGTGTAGTAAGGAAATGACAAGAAATTCCAAGATGGTAATGGCCTCTTCAGAAAATGAGATTATATTTGAAACAATTGAGTTTACTCTAGAAGTTGTAGAAGATTTCTTTAGAAGATATTTGTATAGAAATTATGGAGAGTATTGTGAATGAGAGAGGTATTTTAGAGTGGTGGAGAATGAGAAAAGAAGAGAATTATGTGTGTTTTCAATAGAGCAAGATTGAATGTGTTGAAGAATGAATCAATCATCCCCAAGAAAGAGGGACTTATTGGTTCAAATGGCCTACTCTTGCAACTCTTGATGAGGTTGTAGGCTGGAAGAGGTGCTACGGTGCCAAAACATAATAGGTGTAATGTCTCGATGGCTAGCTCAATCATAATTTTTTGTGGGATGCTAGTACGGCTCATAGACATCCTCACGATGCGTATATGTCCATGTGAAAATTTTACTCAACAATAAATAACTAGGCATGTGAGATGGTGAGAGATGATTTTAGGTTGAGAGAAAGCATAATTATCTTAGTTTACCTAAAGAGGAAGGTGTATGCAATGTAAAATTGCATAGGGTACAATTTACGACATTACATCTCTCAACTAGTGAAAGTTGTTTATTCTCCCTCCTTGAGGCCATCATGCAACTAAGAATCTTGCATATACATCATGGAAATTAAGAACTCCTTAATGGTGTGATTGTATGTGTCAAGGAAGAAAAATTTTCCCTAGTCAATGGGGGTATTGTCCATTCCTTTAAGATGATGATAGAGAGTGGTAAGTAGGTGGCAACTAGCCACCCTAGCTACCAACAAGTTAAGTCCAATCAAAATTTTCCTAGTTAGTGGTAGAGAAAGGAATCTCTAGAAACTATAAGAGGACTTCAAATGACTACACCACTATTCGAGTGGGATAAATCTAACATGAGAAGGAAAAGAGAGTGATACCTTGGTAATAGTACATGGAGTATTTCTTTAATGATCAAGTAGGTTCTAAATATGTTGAACATTAAGGGCCATTTTTTTATCCTAAACATGTATCTATATGACCACATTAAAAACCACTAACCATTTGGAGTGAATAGAAAAATTAATCCATAACTAAAATATCAAATATAGTAGAATTCCCATCTTTCCAAATATAAAAAAGGAATTTTTCTTTTAAAAGAATGCTATAACTAATAACAATAAGTAAAAAAATTTCCTATCACTCAATAAAACATTATGCCATGTAATAGGCTTAGGCCTTAGTGGCTAGAAAAAATCATGAATCCAATTCCAATCCTTCTATGTATAAGTGTGAAACCAAAAGAGATGTAATAGAGTTTATGGTTGGCTACAAAATAATCATCTTGGACTGCAAACAACAAAATGTGTTAGACAATTACTAGTAGGAAGGCCTTGGTAAAACAAGAACCAAGAAACATTATTTATACTGGATTCCACCATCACTTTCCAAATCATTAAAATATTTTTAGTCCAATATAAATAAAAGAAATTGCAGCAACCACCTAGAATTAAAAGTTTGAATCATATGAAGATGTAGTAAAAACCATGTATCCTTTTCTAAGAATATTATTATATAGGTGAGTATTATCATAAAACTTTATATCCTTCCACCAAGTAGACTACACAAAAAATATATGCCTGTATTATGATGACACAACCAAAATTATCTTTTGGGAGGTTCCTTTATTTGCAAGGTTTAAATTAAACTTAGCCCTAGCCTAAAGTCAAGAAATCCAAGAAAAAATAACCTTCGGATGTAAATATTTCAAATGCCTATCACATCTTTTGGAGAACTTAGGGGAATGTTATAGAGATGGAGATGTCTTCTTTTACAATTTCTACTCTACACATTGCACTTGTTTCAATTGTATTCCCTTAGTATGTTTTATGATTCATTTAGCCAATTCCTAAAAAAAATTTAATTTCACCAAATTTCCAAATTCTATCTCCTTTTCCAAGGAAAGCATGTGTTTTATAAGCTCGTCTTTTATGATACTTTCCTATAATTATGGAGATATCTCTATAATTATATTTTATTCTCCATCATTCACTCACCTAGGTTTTGTCAATCTTATTTGAATAGTATTTGAGAGTTTCATTGTTGGGAGTCCCTCTCTAAAAGAAACAACAACCATTTTTACTACTTATGTATACAAGCTCAGTTTCTTTTGTAACTATTTTAAAACCCTCTTTAACTCCTCTTCACATTCTTTAAAAACTTATTGATTTTATTTCCTTGATAATATTTACAATTCTATTTATATTCTATATCCTTTCACAAACCACTCAACACATAGTAGGAACTTCTTATATTTATGTTACTATGATTTATTATTTCTCTTGGTGTTTCTTACCATCCTAGCATAAATAATTGTAGGATAAGTGTACAAATAAAACTCTCTAATTACACCAAGAGGCATTCACTACATACACATTCTATGTGTGTACATCAAAACGAAATAAAATATATATAACTATTGATTGTCATTATGCCAATATCATTGAATTTTTAATGGAAAAAAAAGTGGTGGGTGATCCATGACTTTGGTGTGATGTCCCTCCAACTTGGATTGTCATTAACCACCTCTGTGTAGCTTCCGTGTAAACCGCCTACATGAAATGTATAATCAAAATTTAGTTTCAACATTTTCCTATGTAAAAAGCTCAAAGAGTGCTTTGAAAGTGGTTGTGGAAGCTGTGAGTGATAATGAATTCAATGAGAAGACTAGAAACCCCACTTAAAGGTTGAAAATCTCTCGATATATCTCTTTTGAGACAAGTGATCTTTTCACCATTGATGGCATGGATTTTGTGAGATGCATGGTTTTAGGACAGATTTTATGCTTCATTAGATACACAAAATGATGGGTATGGCTATTGTTGTGATGTGAGGTTGTGCTCTAGAGTCCATAATAGCCACAATTCTTTGAAATTCAGCTGATTTTACTTGAAGGAATAAAACTTTTAAAAGTTTCAATATTATAAAAAAGCATATGTGAGAAATTTCACATTGTGGTTGCCAGGAAATGCTTGCATGCTAAGTGTTTATCTGTGAAAAGGGGAACTAAATTGTATGGGTTTTCTTATTAATGCTGTCGCTATAAAGCCTATTTCTTAATTGGGGTTTCCTTTGAATTTATCTTCAAAATTTTCATGGCTATAACATTATTTTCTACTTTTGTTACATTTTGTACTGATTTTCTTTTAATTGTGGCATCTGAAAAGATTTTTACTATTTATGTTTATATTTATAGTATTTATAGAATTTAATTTAACTTTTCTTTTTGGTAACTGTTATAGTTTTAGTAGTATCTTAAAATATTCCTGTACACATCTAAAAATGATCATGTTTGATTGAACCTATTAATTAATTAAATATGAATTATTTATTTATATTGTTCATTTTTCTAATTCTTCTAATTTAATTAAATAATATATTTATTTAATTAATGCTACCTTCCTCTTAATTAATTAAATAGATTTTACAATTTATTTACATTAATTATCAAAGTTTAAATTCTAAATTTAAATGATATTCTTCCCTCCACATTTAATTAAATACTTTTCAATATTTAATTAAATCATTTTCCAAATTCCCACTTCTCTCACAAAATTAAATATTCTTAATATTTAAGTAAAAGGCTTTTTCTTTTTCTCATAATTAAATATTTACAATATTTAATTAAAGCCTTTTCACATTTCTTTCACACATAATTAAATATTTATTTATTTAATAATGAGAGACACCTTTCAAATTGTCTCTTCATTTTCTATCTCTCAGAATTCCACCTCTTTTCGAATTCTTGATCTCTCACCGTTCATTTCAATAGGTTTGAACTTGACCGTTGATCTTGCCTAATCGAATTCCTACCTTCAAAAATCTATAAATATAGCCCTTTCATGAGCTAAAAAGGACCTCGAATCTCATACTTTCATGTGTAGTTATTATAGTCGCGATCTTAGCAATTCATAGCATTTTTAATTCAATAGTTCAATCTTGTAGATGCATATGCATTCATAATAATCTCATTCTCTCAAGTGCCATTCTATAAGTTGTGTTTGCACAACTGAGAGCAAACATATGGAAGCGAATCCTTGAAGATAGAGGACAATGGAACGAATTTGAAGAAACTGCTGTCAAGAGTTTGCGTTTGCTTTATTTATTTAGTTTTCTTCAGTCTAATGTTTCATTGGTGTATTAGATTAGATTCAATTTAATTTGACACATTCTAACCTACACATTTATGGCACCCACCATGGGGCCGAGCCCTACATTTAACTTCTATTTTTGCAGATTTTTCTGGCAGGTGACGGACAAAAATCGTGGTTTAGTGCATACGAGTCTTGGTTCGGTGCATACAAAGCCTGTTTTAGCACATACGATGATTTTTCTAGTGCATACATGACCTGTTCCAGCGCATACATGACTTCTTTCAGTGCATAGACACCCTGTTTCAGCGCATCCCTCGGGACCCTTTTGGCACATTTATAACCTGTTTCGGTGCATCCGGCTATTGTTTCGACGCATTTACCAAATATTTTAGCATATACATGTCATGTTCCAGTGCATACATAACTTGTTTCAGCGCATACAACTTCTATTTCGGCGCATTTGTTTGTAAAAATTTAAATTCTGATTTCGACACAATCCGCGGACATAATTTTTCTGATTGTATTTTTAACAGAATGAACCAATCCTAGGGTAGACACTTAATTTTGAATTAACCAATCCTAGGATAGTCACCAAACATATTTTCTTTTGGTTAAAATAAACCCCATGTTTTTAGTGAAGCAACATCTTCACTTAGAATAGAAATTTTTTGAATTTGGGATTTAAAATTGAACCATTATTTGCATGCTGTGATTGTGGGTAATAGGTCTATGCTCTCCCCTTAACTGGGTGATCAAAACACCAGACTTACCTTTTGTTTATGCAATTTAATGTTTTATTACATCCTTTAGAAGGCCTGCCGTAGTGGGAAAAAGTACTCACCCTACGGGAATGACCTAAGTGGGAACACCTAAAGCCAAGGTTTCCAATCCACTATAATCAAAAGCAAGTTGATGAAAATCCAACTTGACAGTAGTTGACAGGATAACCATCCCCAAAACCTTTGTTCTAAAGGTTGGGAGGTCTCTCGAGGGAGTATATCCATTGTCACACTGAACGGAAAGACTTATTAAGAACCTAGTGTAGTAGCCAGCCGTGTTAATGTCCAAACATCATTTTAATCACGGTGCAAGGGGAGGGAAGAATTTGCCCCCAAGACACTCACCATATAGTCACCACGGATTGTTTGCTCAAGGGATTTGGTATCCACTTCTGTCACTTTGAGTACACACCTGGAAAAGACAAAAACATGGGCGCCCTCTAGGGGGTGACAAGGTTGTGTGAGTCGATGCGATTTTAAGATGTGGGCTATGATTATTTTGATGACCTATTTGACAATTAAGAGTGAGTCTAGAATAAGATCATCCCAAACAAGAAAATGTTATCAAAGTGTCAAAATATGTCAGTCTCAGAGCTGTCTTAGCGCCTTTGGTCTCTGTCTTAGCACATTCGGTCTCTATTTTAGCGCATTCAGTCTCTGTTTTAGCGCATATGTGCTTTATTTTAGTGCATCTATGCTCTATTTCAGCGCATCTGTGTTCTATTTTAGTGCATCTATGCACTGTTTCAGCGCATTCAGTTTTTGTTTTAGCGCATCTATTTTCCCGAGCATAGGTGATTTTTCTGGTTTTCAGAAATCAGGGTTTAGTCGTCCTTCCTATATTCACCAACTTGAAATCACACATACTTCTCATCCAAATCAAATTCTGCAATAGAGAACTCAATCATATTTAGGCATCTATTGAAATTCATCTTTCTACAAAACTAAGATCAAACTTCACAAAGTGCAAAATCACCTTTATTTTTCAATCTTTGGTTTAATTCCCACAAACAGGATTTTCATCCTTTCACTTAGGGAATCACGAGCTAAAGATTAAAAATCTTTTAATGTCATAGAATCTTCATTCTATCTTGACTTTCATCACCATTGCACCATTTCATTCCTTTGATCAAAGTTAGTAGGATTTGAGTAAAGCTTATGCCTATTACCACGAGGTCTAAAAAGCACATAAAAAAAGAGGAAAGTATAATAAGAAAAATGGGTGATAATATTCAAAGGGAGGAAAACATCTTTAATGCTCCAAATAGGGAAGAAATAACTGAAGAAAAACTTCAAGAAGCAGAACAAGATCTGCAATTCCATACTCTTATGGAAATAATTTTAGAAAGAAACAAGGATAGATACTTTCTTTCTTTAGCCATTCAAGGAGCTAAGTTACTTGCCAATTTTGACACAGAAGGGATTAACGAAAATCCTAAAGCCCCTCTTAACGATTTTGGTGCCCTTACTCAACAAATCAAAGAACTACAAGGGCAAATAAAAGAAATACAAGGGGGAACACCAAAGAAGTATGTTTTGGAAGAAATATGTCCCTATCCATTCGATAGAAATCTTCGAATGATACCTTTTTCAAAACATTGCGAAATCTCTAAGTTTGATAGATATAATTGGAAAACTGACCCCATTGAGCATGTAAGGGATTTCTGAAATATGAGTTTAGAATTCGCCCATGAAGACACCTACTTAATGCGATTGTTTCCGCAAAGTCTAGGTGGACAATCCATGGAGTGGATTTCAAAGATCACTCCCCCCATTAGAAATTTTGAAGAGTTGATAAATAAATTCATATCGCAATACTCTTACAACATCCAACATTAGATAACCATGCTTGACCTTTGTAAGATAAAACAAAAAGTAGGAGAATCTTTCACTACATTTTTACAAAGATGGAGAAGAACTTTCGCTAGATATTCTCATCCTATTCCTGAAAAGGAAAAGATGGAGATCTTCATCAATAGTCTTAATCAAGAAATGAGTTATAGACTAAACCTTCATTGTCCTCCATCATTTGAAAAATTAATTGAAAATACAATCACTATTGAAGGTGCATTGATCAAGCGTGGAGTTCTAAAAGTTGATAAAGAGGGTCCAAATTCATATAACAACAACAACAACAACAACCATAGTAACAACAATGACAATTCATAATTTTGGACTCGAAATAAGAATGTTGGAAATGATGGGGTAGTAGGTGCTAACAACGTGAATTTGAAACCCGTCGTTCTTAATGTGTCAGGTGCTCAACGTAACAATAATGCTGGACATTCTAGCACCCAAGGCAATGTTTCTAATCAAGGAAACACAAATAATGCTCATGGAAATAATTTTGGCAATAATCAAAATTCAAGTGCGCCCAGACCATCCTACTTTTCAAGTTGACAGAGTTTCACTCCCTTGGGCCAATCTTTGGAATCCATTCTCAAAGAATTATTGAATCAAAATGCTATTACATTGCCACCACAAAAAGACTATGAACCTCGAGTTAAACCACCATCGTGGAATGAATCACACTTCTGTGATTATCATAGATGCAAAGGTCATAAGACAAACAGTTGCCAAGGGTTAAAGAATATCGTTCAAGATTTGATTGATAACCGTACCATCATAGTTGAGGGACACAGTGTCAATAATGATCATCAAGCATTCAAAAACCCGCTCCCTAATTATCACAAAGGGGAATCCTTGAGTGATAAGGGAAAAAATGTTAATAACATCCAAGACATTATTATTAATCATATCTATACTGATGACCCTCAAATCAATGCTATCTGAATCAAAGGTAAGCCAGAATATCGAGAAGTCAATGTTACCACAAGGGGACAAGCCAATATTATTGTCAAAGGTGGTTCATCTAAAGCAGTAATCCCCCCTCCAAGTCAATACAATTTGGTTGAACAATTACGAAAAACGCCAGCTCAAATCTCTATCTTGGAGCTTTTAAAGTTATCACCTGCACATAAGGATATTCTGGAAAAGGCTCTCGTCGATACAACTGTATCTCCTGATCTAGGTATTGATAAATTTCAAGCCATGGTGTGGCACTTGTCCTCCAACACATGTTTATCTTTTTTTGAAAGAGGTGATTCATCCATAACTCATTCGCATAATTCATCACTCTACTTAGAAGTCATGGTTCACAAAGCCCGCATTAGATGCGTCCTTATAGATGGGCGAGCTGGATTAAATATTTGTACTTTAAAATTGGTCCTAGCTTTGGGATATTCAGCAGACTCTATAGACCCAAGGAGGAAAATTACAATCAAGGCCTATGATGATGAGGAAAGAACTTCAAAAGGTTTTATCATGTTACTAATCAGAGTGGGACCTGTTGTGAAGAATACCTTTTGTCATGTTCTCGATCGGGATTTAACCTATAACATACTATTGGGTTGCCCATGGATCCATGACATGCAAGTGGTTCCATCTACTTATCACCAATGTTTGAAGTTTCCATACGATGGACATGAAATAACCATACCTGCTGATCACAATAGTAGTCAAACTTGTTCTAACCTAAGAGCAACTCAAGACACATTTTTCCCACATAATAGAGAGGCTTTGGCCATCTTTACCTCCAAAAACAAAGAACAAGTGCAAGAAATGATAAGAAATTTTGGCAACAAGCTAAAATTGAAAGATAATGGGGTAGGAGAATATTCTTTATCTCTTTCTAATTTACCCTTATCACCAAGATCTCATGGTCAGCTATCAACATCTACACCACAAGCTGCAACCATTTTAGCCTCCACTTCAACCCCCATCACCAAGTTTAATGGGATGTTTATCAAAGAAATTGAAGGAGAAGATAGAGCTATTCTTGACTGGCTCTATAAAGATGAAGAAGAATCCGTACAGCATATCAAGATACCCACACAACAAAATGGAAAGGGGTATGCTATTATGCAACAAATGGGTTATGAAGGAAATGGCCCTCTAGGTAAGAGAAAAGAAGGTATTATAGAACTTGTCCAACTAAAAACAATGCACCCAAAAGATAAGACTGGGTTGGGATATGGTGAGGATACTAAGGAAAAAGTAACATAGAGACCATCTAATGAAGAAATAGCTGAGTCAATTCTACGAATTCAAGAAAATAATTCTGACACTGACTCCAATGAATATGAATGGGACACCATCTTTGATGATAAATTCTGGAGGGACAAAAAAAGGGGAATGTCATACACAAATTTTCAATTGCATTCTTACAAGGAGAAAGCTCAAGGCCTTCGTTTGAATGGGTCATACAAAGTGATCATGACTCTAGTGAGACCAATTCGATTCAAAGCGAGATAGAACATTTTGAGGAGGATACCATCTTAGACTTCTCCCATAATAACATTGACAATAACGTCATGACCCTCATAGCCAACAACTTTACTCATCCTAATGATCCATTACCTTTGGGTCATCTTGAACTCATTGATTGGGAACAAATTGCACCCATTGATGTTCTAACTTTTCCAAATGATGAAACTATAATAAACTCTCTTTTCTCATCCCATCCCAAAACAAGTTCCACCGGGGAATCACCAAATCAGAGTTTTCGACAGGAAAGTGCTAAGTTTCTCAGCTATGAAATAAACAACATAAAAGAAAGACCTAATGGTGAAAACCTAACAAAGGCGGTATTAGGTCAAGAAAAAAGAAAAATGAAAGAAAGATCTAATGGTGAAAACCTAACAAAGGTAGTATTAGATCAAGAAAAGAGAAAAATAAAAAGTGTATCCAATGGTGAAAACCTTTCAAAGGCGATAGAGGATGGGAAACTTGACACTCTTCCGAAATACTATCAGGAAAGATCTTCCATTTTGATCGAACCAACAGAGGGACTCAATATAGGTACCACATAAAAGCCTAAAGTGTTGCAATTGGTTGCATCTCTTATAGATGAAGAAGTACCTAAATTCACATAATTTCTCAAAGATAATCAAATTAGTTTTGCATGGTCCTACGTAGATATGCCTGGATTGGATCTGGATCTCATCATGCATCATTTATCTATTACACTGGGGGTAAAACCTATAAAACAGAAACTCAAAAAAATGCATCCACACGTTGCATTGTTGGTTAAAGAGGAACTCAAGAAACTTTTAGACGTTGGATTCATCCGATCCATAGATTATGCAGAATGGATTTCAAATATTGTGCTTGTTTCAAAGCCAGACGGAAGGATCATAATTTGCACAAATTTCAAGGATTTGAACAAAGCATGTCCTAAAGACATTTTCCTTTACCAAACATTGATATGATTATGGATTTAACTGTTGGACATGCAATGTACTCATTAATGGATGGATTCTCAAGATACAACCAAATAAAGATTGCACCAAAAGATCAGGATAAAATGGCATTCACATGTCCTTGGGGTACATATTGTTGGAATGTAATGCCATTTAGATTGAAAAATGTAGGGGCTACCTACCAACGAGCAATGACAACAATTTTTCACAACATGATGCATACATTTATGGAGGATTATGTTGATGATCTTCTTGCCAAGTCTAACACTAGAGAAGGACACATTGATATCTTGTCTAAAATTTTCAAACGAATGGAACAATTCAATGCACGACTTAATCCTAAGAAATGCGTCTTTGGAGTAAAATCCAGAAATTTATTAGGATACATTGTGTTAGAAAAGGGAATTGAAGTGGATCCAGCTAAAGTACAAGTAATCCTTGATATGCCACCACCAAGGAACATCAGTCAACTACACTCTTTACAGGGACAGTTACAATCCATTCACAGATTCATTGCTCAATTGGTAGATAAGAGTTTACCATTTACATATCTCTTGCACAAGAATGTTCCATTCAAATGGGAGAACAAATGTGAAGCAGCCTTTGAACAAATAAAGCAATATCTCATGAATCCTCCAATATTGGCTCCACCAATACAAGGTGTGCCTCTCATATTATATATTGCTGCCACAATAGTATCTTTAGGAGCATTATTGGCACAGGAAGATTACTCAGGAAAGGAACAAGCCATTTATTACATTAGCAAAACTCTAACAAGTCACAAGCTAAATTACACCTTCATTGAAAAATCTTGTTTAGAAGTGGTGTTCACTTCTCAAAAATTATGACACTACATGTTAACTCATACAGTAAAGCTTGTGGCTAAGATTGACCCACTCAAGTATCTTCTAAGTAAGGCAACTTTAACTGGCAGGTTGGCTAAATGGGTTATGATCTTAAGCGAGTTTGATATTCAGTATGTGGATTGAAAAGGGATAAAAGGACAAGTAATTGTAGATCAATTAGCAGAAGCACCGATGCTTGAAGAACATCCAATACATGTTGATTTTCCTGATGCTGATATTTTCACAACAGATATCCAACAATCATGGTCACTTTACTTTGATGGTTCTTACACTTAACATGGTTCAGGAGCAACAATTCTTTTTATTACACCTCAAGGACATACAATTCCAAAATCTTATCGACTAATTTTTCCTTGCACAAATAACATAGCTGAATACGAGGCATTGATAATTGTCATGAAAATTGCAGTAAATTGGAAAATCACAGAACTCCAAGTTTTCGGTGACTCGCAACTTGTCATAAATCAAATCAATGATGAATACCACACTAAAGATGACAAATTGATACCTTACAAAAGAAGGGTGGATGATCTCAAGAAATACTTTGTTAATATCCAATTCAAACAGATTCCACACATTGATAACAAAGCAACAGACACCATGGCTACAATTGCTTCTCTACTCCAATTGTCAGAGAATAAAAAATGGTACGATTTATTGGTGGAACAATTGTTTTCTCCCACCCATGATGATCCTGAAACACAAATCATTTGCCATCTAACAAGTTTCGAATCTTCCTTATATGGCCAAATCTACACTTACTTGAAAGATACTACTTTACCCTTAGGTTTGTCTAGAAATCAAAAATGAAATTTCATTCGACAATCATCCCATTATACCTTAATTGTTGACGTCCTATATCGGTGTGGTTTGGATGGTACCCTCCTTAGGTGTCTTGAACGTGATGAATCAAAAAAAGCCTTACAAGAGGTCCATGGTGGCATTTGTGGGACACATTCAAGTGGACTAACCTTAGCAAAGAAACTTGTAAGATTAGGATACTACTGACCAACTATGGAGAAAGAATCCTTCATCTTTGTAAAGAAATGTGCAAAATGTCAGATTCATGGGAATCTCATTCACGCTCCTGCTTAGGAATTACAACCTTTTACCACAACATGGCCTTTCGCTCAGTGGGGATTGGACTTGGTAGGTAAAAAACATCCATCATCTTCAAATGGACACAAATTTATCATTACAGCCATTGAGTATTTCACTAATTGGATTGAATTTGTTCCTTTAACATCTGTTATAGGTAAAAAAATCTCTTCATTCATCTTGAATTATATCATTTGCAGATATGGCATCCCTAGCTCCATTATAACAAATAATGGTAGACCCTTTAAAAATCAAGATGCTGATGAATTGTGTGAAAGATTTCACATCCAACACAGATACTCCACACCTTATTATGCATAGGGGAATGGTCAAGGTGAAGCTTCAAACAAAAAATTTCTGAAAATTCTAAAGAAAACAGTAAATGAAGTAGGTCGTGATTGGCATGTTCAATTAAATCCAGCATTATGGGCCTATTGAGCAAGTATTCATACACCAATAGGAGCTACTCCTTATGCTTTGGTCTATGGAGCAGAAGCTATTTTTCCACTTGAAGTTGAGATTCCTTCACTTCGAGTATCACCCAAAGGGATAATCAATGATGAAGATTACAGAGTATAAAAATTGCAAGAGTTGGAACTACTTGATGAACAACGTCAAACTGTGGTTAATCACTTGAAGGGATATCAACAAATCATGTCCCACAGTTACAATCACAGAGTCAAACCGCGAAGTTTTCAAGTGGGTGATTTGGTCCTCAGAGAAAACCCTCAAAATCAACAAGATAGGGAAAAGAAAGGAAAATTTGAACCTAACTGGTTAGGCCCGTTCGTTATCGTTGCAGCCTATGGATCGGGGGCATATCAGTTGTCAACAGTAGAAGGGGACCTATTTGAAGACTCGATCAATAACATTCATTTGAAAAGGTTCTACACCTGAGAAAAATAAAAAACAATATAAAAAGTCCTGAAAAGAAAAAAAAAATCAAAAATATTGCCTTGATGAAAACCTGGCAAATAGGTGTCTTGGTAATATAAAAAAAATCATAGAATCAGGAAAAAGTGCAATAAAAACAAACAGTGAAAACCTAGCAAACAGGCATTTCTTGTGATTTAATTTAGCTCTCTCATCTATTAGGGTTCATCCTGCATATGCATCCTTGCATCAGTATCACACACACCTCACTATCGCATTCGCATCATTTTCCTTGAAACGACAAGGATCTCATCATGGCTTGATGATTAGAGGTTTATCCATTGCAACAGTTGTGTCTCGCAAGAGTCAAAGTACAAGGCCACTAGGGGGCAGTTCACTTTTCTAGGAAGTAGTCAGTAGTGTGTGTCTAGCATCAGAAGGTCTGAAACAACAATTTCTGAGCTTACATGATTATCTTGACAAAAGATTTAAAAGCAAATTGGATGATCTTAATCTGAATAAAATGATAAACTGAAAAAGCAAAAGTTGCAAACTGTGGTTTTGATATTTGAAGACATCATATCTTTGGAGTGGTTCAATGATGTATTGAACTAGAATCACGAGGAAGAAGTATGATTTTCCTTTGATAGTTGTCTGCAATTTAATCATTAGTATAATGCAAATTGGTCACGGGACATGTTCTACAATGTATCATTGATGACATTTCAGAATTTGAATAGGAAAATGGTTAACTTTTGTCTGTTTATGCAAGCAATACTCAGGTCATCATTGGTGCTAACATACCCTTTGATGCTTGTACTAACTTTCAACATATTAAAAGGCTCAATGATGATAACTAAACACAGCAAGAAATGGCAACAAGGAGAATGATTCATTATTTCATTTAGAGTTTCATTAATTCATTTAGGACTACATAATTCATTTGCATTTTTTAGGTTCTTTTTAAAATAGATTTTTGAGGGTGGATCACATTCTTAAATATCTTTTTCGACAATGGTTGAGTAAGATTGGACATTTGTTACATCTCATCATCATCTCATCATTATCATATTCCTTATCATGTCATTTTCCATTATTACATCATAGGCATGGTTATCATTTATCATTCATTAACATATACATCTCCATATTTCACATATTCATAAAATAAAAAAAATTGCATTCATATTTTTCACATCATTACAGATCATTACATAAGTGCATTTTCATCATCATCATCATCATCATAAATCATAATCTCATCTAAAATCATTTGCTTTTTGCATTCATTGCATACATCGTAAAATAAATTTTTTAAATCATATCATATCATCATTTGCATCATCATCATACATGGTATAGCATATAAAAAATCAAAACATCCATAGCATGTGCATACAAGGAAATATCTATAGAAGAGTCACTCCACAAGAGAGACTCTTCCCAGCTGTGTACACGACCTGATGAAGGTCATGGTACAGATGAGCAAGCATGCATGATCCCCATGCATATCTTGTACGGTGGAGAAGCATGTCCTCCAAGATCCTCCCCCACCCAATTGATAGTCCCTTTGACCTATGATCAGGACAAAGGAAACCACCAATCATCCTTGCTAAAACCGAAGGCAGTGGGGCATATCTCTCTGTCATCTCCTTCTAGGGAATCTCATATCCACAGACATGAGGATCCTGGAAGACCCGCCCAAGAGCATCTGTGCCTCCAATCTCCTTGTGATCATAAATCACAAGCTCTCCAACCATAGGAATACCCAAAATCCTGTAAACATCCTATGGAGTCACTATAATCTCTCCTATCAGCAAGTGGAAGGTATTATGCTCACTGTGCCACCGCTCTGCTAAGGCAGTCAACAGAGCCCTGTTGACCCGATACTGCAGGATACCCAATAGAGCTCTCAAGCCACACTGGTCTATCACTCCCAAATCATCATGGGACAGTCGAGGAATCATCTCCCATGTCTGTGGAAATCTCTCTCTGATCTGAAGGAGGCCAAAATCCTCCTTTACAAAGTTATCAAGCAAGACTGCAAAATAAACCAGCAAATGAATATCATCACTCAATCAGTACATCAAGCAAGTTTAAATCTATCTTAATGTTTGTTTTTCATAATGCATGGAAACAAATTTAACAGTCATCATGACTTAATTTGACTTTCAAACAGGAAAGCAAATCTATCATCTATTTTGTTTTTCATATTGCATGGAAATAAATTTAACAGTCATCGTGACTTAATCTATCGCAAATCAAGAAAGAAAATTATCATCTCTATTTTGTTTTTCATATCGCATGGAAGCAAAATTTATCAAATCTATTTGTTCTTCAAGCACGAAGAAAAATTTATCAAATCTATTCATCAATGATATTCAAATGTGTAAAATTTGTTGTCTAATCTGGCAACAATCATCAAGCATGCATCTTTTTTTCTTCAAAAATGGAAATTCAGCAAAAATCCCTGGATGTGCTAAAATAGTCAATCTATGCGCTAAAACCATGGATGCGCAACTTTATTCCATGGATGCACTAAAACAGTCTATGGATGCGTGATTTCATGGATGCGCTATTTCATCAAGCATATGCGCTATAACAATTTATGGATGCGCTGAATCTCCTATGCGCTAATCTATCATCTTTGGTAGGCAGGTTTCATAGATGCGCCATTTTATCTATCCTATGCGCTAAATCACCTATGCGCGATTATTTGGCCTATATGCACGACTGTTCTATCCCTATGCGCCACCTTGGATGTGCTAAACTATCTACTATATGTGCTAAAAGACCTATCACATGCGCTAAAATAGAATTTTAAAATTTTAAAAAATTTGAAAAGGCATCCAAAAATGCATAAAAATTTTACAGAGAGGTTTGGATCGACTTACCGGAGGTCCATACGTAGGTGGTCTCTGATGACGGTGACCTCGCTTGAATCTGTGGCACTCATATGGGATCGGCATCGCTTTTATCTCTATCAGAGCTCCAAATTTCCTCAAAGGTTACTATTCAAATGAAAGTGACTTCTCACCTTTTTCATCTTTTAAAGGGCTAAAAATAGCATTTATTACTCTGCAAAGTGCTATTTCGAGAGTTAAATCACTAATTTTTCTTCGACATCATCTGGAAATTTTTCCAAATCAGTCTCATAATCATCCTCATCACGCGATTTATCTCTCAAGGGGGCACATAGCATCATCAACAATTTTTCAAAGTCAGGGGCAATTTCTTTGAAGCAATGCGTGAAACACATCACTTCAAAGAGGGGCAAAATGTACACATCTAAAAATGGTCACGATCGATCGAACCTGTTAATTTATTAAATATGAATTATTTAATTAATGTTCTTAAGTCATCTACATATAAATAAATTTAATTATTTATTTATATTGTTCATTTTTCTAATTCTTCTAATTTAATTAAATAAATTTATTTTTATAATTAATGCTACCTTCCTCTTAATTAATTAAATAGATTTTACAATTTATTTACATTAATTATCAAAGTTTAAATTCTAAATTTAAATGATATTCTTCCCTCCACATTTAATTAAATACTTTTCAACATTTAATTAAATCATTTTCCAAATTCCCACTTCTCTCACAAAATTAAATATTCTTAATATTTAAGTAAAAGGCTTTTTCTTTTTCTCATAATTAAATATTTACAATATTTAATTAAAGCCTTTTCACATTTCTTTCACACATAATTAAATATTTATTTATTTAACTATGAGAGGCACCTTTCAAATTGTCTCTTCATTTTCTATCTCTCAGAATTCCACCTCTTTTCGAATTCTCGATCTCTCACCGTTCATTTCAACAGGTTTGAACTCGATCATCGATCTTGGCTAATCGAATTCCTACCTTCAAAAATCTATAAATACAGCCCTTTCATGAGCTAAAAAGGGCCTCAAATCTCATACTTTCATGTGTAGTTATTATAGTCGCAATCTTAGCAATTCATAGAATTTTTAATTCAATAGTTCAATCTTGTAGATGCATATGCATTCATAATAATCTCATTCTCTCAAGTGCCATTCTATAAGCTGTGTTTGCATAATTAAGAGCAAACATATGGAAGCGAATCCTTGAAGATAGAGGACAATGGAACGAATTTGAAAAAATTGCTGTCAAGAGTTTGCGTTTGCTTTATTTATTTAGTTTTCTTCAATCTAATGTTTCATTGGTGTATTAGATTAGATTCAATTTAATTTGACACATTCTAATCTACACAATTCCTATTTGGACTCAACATTTTTTGCTTGGATTTAAAGTTCTACACAGATGTGGACGACTTTTACAATCAAAGTTATCAAGGTAGATTCTATCCTCTCTTTTTGTCATGTTCAAAATATTTCTATATAATTTTTTTTCTAATATAAAATTTCACAAATCTATGATTTTATGCATCGTTTAGTGATTGAGCCAGTATTTCAATATTTGTCAATGAGGTAATTTTTAATCATACATGGATAATAAAATTTTACTCCATTGAAATGTTCTTTCAAGTCCATTGTATATGCTAGAATATAACCTAACCCTAAATCATTACAACAAAAAATTTCATGTAGAGGGACATTGGCAACAAGAGAAAGGCATAAAGAGTTTTTTTGTAATAAAGGGTGCAAAACTATTCCAATCTGTACATGACCTCCCCCCATGACTTAACAATACATTGGTACATCTATTTGTTTTGGGTGTTCCTTAATATCACTATTTTGATTTTCTAACATAATGGTTTTCTTTTTTTGCTCCAGTTCTAAGGAAAAATTGATTACCAAACTTCTTCCATTTTTAAAGTAATTCCTAGGCTTCAAAAATTGTGATGTGAAGGAGAGTTGCAAATAAATAAATGTTGGGACTTAGTTGAGCCACCCTATTCTATTTCACACTCAGTCGAGCCCTAGAGGGGAATTTTTGGTGCTGGAGCAAGGATGAACACTTTATTTATTGGATGGCATTCTTGAAACACTATTGTTACTTCATTATCTAGAGAGAGGATTATATTTGGTAGAGTAGTGTTTGAGATGTTAAGATCAATAGCAAGCTGGGGATGGACAAGTGATAGACATAATTGCATATTTTTCTCTCTAGTTGTGCTAGCAATTAATGTTTAAAATAATATGAATGATTGACTATTGAAATAGTCAGCTTCCCCTTAGTTAATGGGGCCTACCTTTGATTTGTGTGGGTTGTACTCAAGTTAATGACTCCCATTAGCATGGAAGAAATTGGGTTGTGCTTCTCCAACTTCTTTCTCAAAGCAATAATATTCATTGTTCCCTCCAATTTTTTTTATTAAATTTCTAATCAATGATGTTTGAATCACTTTGTAGTTTCATTCATGTAGTCAAATGACCTTTTGGTGCAATTTTCTAATGTTAGGTCTGAGATACGCTTGTCTATTCAGTGGCAGTTACAAACTATATTGGATTTTGTGTAGATGATATTTGTCTCAAATTCATATGTTATATAGATCAATTTGTTCATTCTAGATAATTTATTTCTACGAATACCTAATTTTTACATGTACATCTATTCATGAATTGATGAGTTTCAATTGGAGAACAATTTCTATGACTACCTTACAAAGGGATTCAATCATATAGACAACAAAACAATTTGGTTTTGGTGAATAAATAGGAAAATAATATAGAATTGCAAATGTGATGGATTACTGTGACTTCTTTGTGTCGAAGTCACTTTCCATTCCTTTTTGGGTATATCGCTTGTTTGAAATAAAATTATATAAAATTAATTTAATGATCTCTCAACTCCTATCCAAAAATATCTCTCGATGTTACCTCGATATATTACTCGAGAAGATAGCTAAACTAGTTATAGATTAAATAAAAAATACTTAAAAGGGGTGTAACCATTTTGATAGAATCCTAAGTAGTCCCCCAATTTCCCATGTTTAAGATATATAGGTTGATCATTTCTTGTTACTTGAAATATTTTATGTTGCACATGTTTTTTCGTATTCGGGTATGTGTAGGATCATCATGGAAAAACTATGCCCTTAAGTGGCAATGAAAATTAAAAATATCAAAGTTAGGCAACTTGACATAAAAATTTGAATAAGTTATCTATATTATTTCAAAAATATGTAAGAATAGAATCTGTAGAAAATTGAATTTAGTTTCTAAACTACTAGGTTTATTTAAAAAAATAAAAAATCTATTTGGTGAAAATTTGAAATTTCAATGTAGTAGTACTTAAATTTCAGGGGAAAAATAAGAAGTAGGTGTTTGTCTAACCACCCTAACCACAATAAAATGATAATATTTTTTTATAAGATTTTAGATATAAGTAGAGGATTCATGTGCTGATGTGATGCATATTTTTTTGTAATTTTTTTTCAAGTAAATAATTAATTATGATTTTTTATTACAACTTTTAAAAATATAAAAACGTGTATGTCTAACCACCTTAACTTGGTCAAAACTTCATGAAATTCAATTTTTCTTTTTTTAATCCTATATTATGTGAAGCATAGAATGTGATTCATGTTTCAGATTCAAAAAATGTGATACAATTTGAAAGTTATAGATATTTTCCAATCAACCTATTAATCTGGACTTTATTTGTAATTCAAATAGAAAATGAATAATAATTATATATTAAATTCAAAGTGAAGCATAATTTATATTGGTGGAAAGTTGAGTATCTCCTCTAAAAACCCTTTTTGTTTCATTAAATTTGGGTAAAAAAAAAATCATCAGCCACATGGGCCATCATATCACTTACATATCGCCACTTTTTGGCCCATCATGACCTTGCACATACCCATTCTATAGAAAAATATGTTACTATATGCAAGGCTTTTTTCTATACATGCAAAAGACATGACTAAAAATAGATTATCTATAGCATTTTTATGGTAGTTTACTATATCTGTACGCATCTAAAAATGGTCATGATTGTTCAAACTTGTTAGTTAATTAAATATTAATTATTTAATTAATAGTCTAAAGTCATCTACATATAAATAAATTTAATTATTTATTTATACTGTTCATTTTTCCAATTCTTCTAATTAATTAAATAAATTTTATAATTTATTTATTTAATTATCATTTCGTTTCTAAAGTTTGAATGTTTAAATTCAAAACAATGGAATATTCTTATTTGATCTCATATTTAAATATTATATATTTATATATCTTTTGCACCCCACTTAATTAAATATTGTAAAATATCTAATTACCTTTCTTTTTCACTTCTCACATAATTCAATATTATTTATTTAATTTTGGAAACTTTCATTTGCACATGTCACATATAATAAAATAAATTTATTTATTTAATTAGCAATTATCCTCAACCTTCAACCAATTTTCATAAATGAAAGATAAATGCCATGTTTGTCTCCATTTTTGAATGAGGGTGGTTTTGTGGGTTGAAAACATTCTTCCACTTTCCTCTCAACCTTCCACCTTTCTCTCAACCTCTCCATCTCTCACCGTTCATCCTCACCAATTTGAATTTCAGTCGTTGATCTCCACCAATTGGATTCTTTCCTTTCGAATATCTATAAATACAACCTTCTTGTAAGTAGATTTCATCGTAGATTTCATGCATAGTTACTATAGTTGCATTCGAATTAGCATATCAAAATCATACGAATATCATAATATTTCAAGTTTGTAGTTTAAATCATTAGCAATGGACATGCATTTTCAATCAATCTCATTCTCCTAAGTTGTCATTTCAACAAGTTGCTGCTTACACAACTAAGAGCCAACAACTTTAATCAAATCCTTGGAGATAGAGGACGATGGGATGAATTTGAAGGAACTGCAATTGTTTAGAGCTTGCATTTATGTTTTCTAGATTAGTTTCTTTCAATATAATGTCTTATTGGTGTGTTAGTTTACTGTTTAATTAATTTACATATTTTAACTCACACATTTTTGGCGCCCACCATGAGGCATCCCCCCGTCTTAATCTTTTTATTGTAGAATTTTCTGATAGGTGACGAACTAGAGCTGCGCTTTAGGGCATACAAGCCTCTGTTCAGCGCATCCACGGACTATTTCAGCACATCCCTAGATTGTTTCAGTGCATCCATAGACTGTTTCAGTACATAGACGACCTATTTTCATGCATGCCAGATTGATCTTTCAACGCATCCATGGACTATTTCGATGCATAAACGACCTATTTTCACACATCTCGGATTGATCTTTTAGCGCATCTTTCAATTGTTTTGGCACGTTGGTGGCTTGCTTTAGCGCATACAGGGGTTGTAAAAAACAAATTTTGATTCCGACGCCATCCGTGGACAGAATTTTTCACTTCAATTTTTAAATAAAATGAAGCAATCTTAGGATAGAAATTTAAAGTCTAAAATTTATCAATCCTACGATAGTCACCAAACTTGTTTTTATGCTAGTTAAAATGAATCCAATGATTGTTGTGAAGAAAAATCTTCACTTAGCATAGAAAATTGTCAATTTGGATTTAAAACTCAACCACTTGTTTGTTGTGATTGTGGGGTAATAGGTATATGATCTCCCCTTTACTGGGTGATCAGAACACCAGACTTACCTATTTCATTTTATGCATTTTAAGTTTTATTAAATCCTTTAGAAGGCCTGCTGTAGTGGGAAAAAGTACTCACCCTACGGGAACGACCTAAGTGGGAATAACCAAAGCCAGGTTTTCCAATCCACTATAATCAAAAGTGAATTTTGGGGAAACCCATATGCAACGGAAGTGAGCAAGATAACCATCCCCAAAATATTTGTTCTAAAGATTGGGAGGTCTCCTGAGAGAGTTTATCTATTGTCACGCCAAACAGAAACCTTGACTACGAACCATAGTGTAGAAAGCCAACCGTGTTAGTATCTAAACATCATTTTAATCACAATGCAAGGGGAGAGAAGATTTTCCCCCAAGACACTCACCATATAATCGCCACGGATTGTTTGCTCAAGGGATCGATAAATCTAACCTTGGGTATGCACCTGGAAAAGACAAAATCATGGGCGCCCTCTAGGGGTGACACGACTGTGTGAGTCGATGCACTTTTAAGTTGTGGGTTGTGATTCCTATGATGACCTATTTGACAACTAAGAGTGAGTCTATTTGAATTGCTTATCTTGTGAAAAACCTATGGAAATCTCAAGAACATACACTCTTTCTTTAGATTTTAGGATTAACAAAATAACTGTCTGCTACTCTATGTTGTGTTTTTTACATTTAAATCAAATTAAGATCATCCAAAAATATCAAACTGTCCAAACATGTCTATCTCAGAAGTTTAAACGGATAGTTTAGCACATCTATGCTCTATTTTGGCACATTGCTGCTCTGTTTCGGTGCATTGCTACTCTGTTTCAATGCATCACTGCTCTATTTCAGTGCATCGGTGCTTTGTTTTGGCACATTGCTGCTCTGTTTTGGGACATCGTTGCTCTATTTCGGTGCATCTGTGCTTTGTTTCAGCACATAGGTAGTCTGTTTGAGCACATTCATGCTTTGTTTCGATGCATGTGTGGTCCGAGCCTAGGTAAATTTCTGACATTCAGAAATCAGACATCTTAGTCTAGTATTTTCCATGCTCAGGGTTTGGAAGTCTACAACTTTTGCCAAAAAGTCCCTAGAGAGGAAGATTAGAAAGCCAAAGAAATCTCTCTATTATAAGAAGTTATTGAAAAAGAGGAAATTTCTATACCAAAGTCAAAAGGTCTTGCTTGAACACAGGACCTTTATTCACCGATATCATGACTTTGTTAGAGGTTTCACTGACGATTATGCTGTAGAACCTTTATACTCACGAGCCTTCTTTCAAAGAAGAGCCCTTTTTCAAGGGCACAACCACAGTTAGTGTATTCATTCTTTTTACATTCTCCAACTTGCAATTATGTACGCTACTCGTCCCAATCAAATTTTTCAAAAGAGAACTCAAGCACATTAGGCATTTTATCACAGTCCATCTTTTTACAAAGCTACGATCAAAACCTCAAAAAGTGAAAAATCATCTTTATTTTTGATCTTTGGTTCAATTCCCGCAAACAGGATTTTCATCCTTTCAATCAGGGAATCATGAGCTAAAGACTAGAAATCTTGTAAGTCACAGAATCTTCATTCTATCCTGACTTTCATATCCATCAAAATTGCACTATTTCATTCTTTTGATCAAAAGTTAGTAGAAATTGGGAAAATCTTATGCTTGTTGTCACAAGATCTCGAAAGCACATAGAAAAAGATGAAAGAGAAAGTACAATAAGCAAAATGGGTGATAATAGTGAGAGGGAAGAGAACCCCTTTCATAATTCAGAAAATACTAAAGAGATAATGGAGGAAAATCTCCAAGAAGTAGAGTAGGATCCCCAATTCCATACTCTTATGGAAAGGATTTTAGAACAAAACAAGGAAAGATATTTCCTTTCATTAGCTAATCAAGGAGCTAAGTTACCTACTGATTTTGATACAGAAGGGATTAAAGAGAATCCTAAAACTCCTCCTAATGATTTTAGTGCCCTTACTCAACAGATAAAAGAATTAGAAGGGAAAATAAAAGAAATGCTAGGGTGTGCAACAAAGAAGTATGTTTTGGATGACATATGTCATTATCCATTTGATAGGAGTCTTCAAATGATTCCTTTCCCAAAATATTGCGAAATCCCCAAATTTGATAGGTACAATAAACTGACCCCATTGAACATGTGAGGGATTTTTGAAATATGAGCTTAGAATTTGCTCATGAAGATACCCATTTAATGCGATTGTTTCCACGAGGTCTGGGTAGACAATCCATGGAGTGGCTTTCAAAGATCACTCCCCCATCAAAACCTTTGAGGATTTAATAAACAAATTTATATCACAATACTCCTACAAGATCCAACACCAGATAACCATGCTTGATCTTTGTAAGGTGTAACAAAAAGTAGGGGAATCTTTCACTACATTTTTGCAAAGATGGAGAAGGGTGTTCGCTAAATACTCTTGTCCTATTCCTAAAACAGAAAATATGGAGATATTTATCGATAGTTTGAATCGAGACATGAGTTACAGACTAAACCTTCACTATCCTCAATCATTTGAAAATTTGATTGAAAACACAATTACTATTGAAGGTGCTTTGGTCAAGCGTGGGGTTCTAAAAATTTATAAAGAGGGTTCAAATTTGTACAACAACAACAACAACCATAGTAACACCAATGACAAGTCATGATTTTGGACTCGAAATAAAAATGTTGTGAATGATGGGGTAATAGATGCTAACAACGTACATGTGAAGCCTACCATCCTTAATGTATCAGGTGTTCAACAAAGCAATAATGCTGGAAATTCTAGTACCCAAGGTAATGTTCCCAATCAAGAGAATGTGACTAATAATCATGGAAATAATTTTGGCAATAATCAAAATTCAAATATGCCCAGATCTTCGTATTTTCCAAATCGACGAAGTTTTACTCCCTTGGGCCAATCTTTGGAATCCATTCTCAAAGAACTATTGAATCAAAACACTATTACATTGCCACCACAAAGAGACTATGAGCCTCGAGTTAAACCACCATTGTGGAATGACTCACACTTTTGTGATTATCATAGGTGTAAAGGTCATAAGACAAATAATTGCCAAGGGTTAAAGAATATTGTTCAGGATCTGATTGATAACCGCACCATTACAGTTGAGGGACATAATGTCAATGATGACCATCAGGCATTCAAGGATCCTTTCCCTAATTATCAAAAGGGGGAATCTTCGGGTGACAAAGGCAAGAATGTTAATTATGTCCATGACACCATTATCAATCATATTTATATTGATAATCAACAAATCAATGCTATCTGAATCAAAGGTAAGCAAGAATATCGAGAGGTCAATGCTACGACAAGGGGACAAGCTAAAATCATTGTCAAAGGAAGATCATGTAAAGCAGTAGTTCCCCCTCCAAGTCAATACAATTTGGTGGATCAACTATGAAAAAAATCATCCCAAATTTCTATCTTGGAGCTCTTAAAGTTATCTCCTGCACATAGGGACATTCTGGAAAAGGAACTTGTTGATACAACTGTCTCTCTTGATTTGGATATCAATAAATTTCAAGCCATGGTGGGACATTTTTCCTCATCTACATGTTTATCCTTTATTGAAAAGGATGACTTGTCTATGATCCATCAGCATAATTCATCACTCTACTTAGAGGTTGTGGTTCACAAAGCTCAAATTAGACATGTCCTGATAGATGGGGGAGTCGGATTAAATATTTGTACTCTGAAATTGGTCCTCGCTTTGGGATATTTTGAAGAATCTATAGATCCACAAAGAAAGATTACAATCAAGGCATATGATGATGAGGAAAGAAATTCCAAGGGCCTTATTATGTTACCAATCAGAGTGGGACCTATTGTGAAGAATACCTTTTGTCAAGTTCTAGATCAGGATTTAACCTATAACATACTCTTGGGTCGTCCATGGATCCATGACATGCAAGTTTTTCCATCTACTTATCATCAATGCTTGAATTTTCCATATGATGGACAGGAAGTAACAATACCTACTGATCACATTAGCAGTCAAACTTTCTCTAACCTAAGAGCAACTCAGGATACACTCATCCTGCATAATAGAGAGGACTTGGCCATCTCTACCTCCAAATACAATGAACAAGCAAGAGAAATGATAAGTAATTTTGGCACCAAGCTAAAATTGAAAGATAATGGAGTGGGACAATATTCTTTATCTCTCTCTAATTTACCCATATCTCCAAGATCCCATAGTCAACCATCAACATCCATACAACAGGCTACAACAAATTTAGCCTCGGCTTCAGTTCCCATCACCAAGTTTAATGGAGTGTTTATCAAAGAAAATGAAATGGAAGATAGGGATATTTTTTATTGTCTCTATAAAGATGAAAAAGAATCAGTACAACATATCAAGTTACCCACATAATAGTATGGAAAATTTTATGTGATCATGCAACAAATGGGTTATGAAGGAAATGGTCCTATAGTAAAGTGGAAAGAGGGTATCATTGAACCTATCCAACTGAAAACAATGCACCCAAAGGATAAGACTGGGTTAGGATATGGTGAAGATACAAAGGAAGAAGTGGTACAGAGAATATCTAAAGAGGAGTTAACTGAAACAATCCTAAGAATTCAAGCAAATAATTCTAACACTAACTCCAATGAATATGAATGGGACGACTTAAGATCTGATGATACATTCATCTTTGAGAAAAGGGTGGATGTCATAGACAAATTCACACCCACATTCTTACAAGGGGAAACCACAAGGCCTCTGGTTGATTACATTCTACAAAGTGATCATGACTCAAGTGAAACTGATTCGATTCAAAGTGAGACAAATCATCCATAGGAGGATACCATCCTAGACCTCTGCCATAATGATGTTAACAATAGTATCATGACTCTAACGGCCAATGACCTTACTCATCCTAATGATCCATTTTCTTTTGTTCATCCCGAACTCATTGATTGGGAACAAGTCACACCTATTGATGTCCCAACTTTTCCTAATGATGAAACCATGATAAAATTTCTTTGTTCATCCCATCAAGAAACAAGTTTCACCAGGGAATCACAAGATCAGAGTTTTCGGCAGGAAAGTGCCATGTTTCTCAGCTATGAAATAAATAACATAAAAGAAAGATCTAATGGTGAAAACCTAACAAAGGAAGTATTAGATCAAGAAAAGAGAAAAATAAAAAGCGTATCCAATGGTGAAAACCTTTCAAAGGCACTAGCGGATGGGAAACTTGACACTCTCCCAGAACATTACTAGGAAAGGTCTTCTATTCTAATAGAACCAATAGAGGCACTCAATATAGGTACTACAGAAAAGCCCAAAGTCTTGCAATTGGCCGCATCTCTAACAGAAGGGGAAATACCAGGATTCACAGAATTTCTCAAGAACAACCAAATCAGTTTTGGATGGTCCTATGCAGATATGCTTGGATTAGATCTAGATCTCATCATGCATCATCTATCTATTATGCCAGGGGTAAAACTTGTGAAACAGAAACTCAGAAAAATGCATCCACATGTTGTATTGTTGGTTAAAGAAGAGTTAAAGAAGCTTTTAGATGTTGGATTAATTCAGTCTATCGACTATGCAAAATGGATCTCCAATATCATACCTATTTCAAAGCCAGACAGAAGAATCATAATTTGTACAGATTTTAGAGATTTGAACAAGGCATGTCCTAAAGATGACTTCCCTTTGCCAAACATAGATATGATTGTTGATTTTAATGTTGGACATGCAATGTACTCATTAATGGATGGATTTTAAGGATACAACCAGATAAAGATTACACTAGAGGATCAAGATAAAACAATGTTCACATGTCCTTGGGGTACCTATTGCTGGAACGTAATGCCATTTGGGTTGAAAAATGCAGGAGCTACATACCAACGTGCAATGACAACAATTTTTCATGATATGATGCATACATTCATGGAGGATTATGTCGATGATCTCCTTTCCAAATCTAACACTAGAGAAGGACACATAGATATCTTATATAAAATTTTCAAAAGAATGGAACAATTCAAAGTGAGACTTAATCCAAAGAAATGTGTCTTTGGAGTGAAATCTAGAAAGTTGCTAGGTTACAATGTATCAGAAAAGGGAATTGAAGTGGATCCAGCTAAGGTACAAGAAATTCTTGATATGCCACTACCAAAGAACATTAGTCAACTACGCTCTTTGTAGGGACGGTTACAATCCATTCGAAGATTCATTGCCCAACTGGCGGATAAAAGTTTACCATTCACTCATCTCTTACACAAGAATGTTCCATTTAAATGGGAAGACAAATGTGAATCAGATTTTGATCAGATAAAGTAGTATCTCATGAATCCACCAGTATTGATTCCACCAGTGCAAGGTACACCACTCATATTGTATATTTCTGCTACGGAAGTATCCCTAGGAGCATTATTGGCACAGGAAGATAACTTAGGAAAGGAGCGGGAAATTTATTACATTAGTCGAAATTTGACAAGTCATGAGTTAAATTACACATTCATTGAAAAAGATTTCTTATCAGTAGTATTCACTTCTCAAAAGTTATGACATTATATGCTAGCACATAAAATAAAGCTTGTGGCTAAGATTGACCCACTCAAATATCTTCTAAGTAAGGAAACCTTAACTGGCAAGTTGGCTAAATGGGTTATGATCCTGAGCGAATTTGACATTCATTATGTAAATCACAAAGCTATAAAGGGATAGGTAATTGTGGACCAGTTAGCAGAAGCACCAATGCCAGCAGAACACCCAATACACATTGATTTTCCTAATGCCGATGTATTCACATCAGTTATTAAGCAGTCATGGGCACTCTACTTTGATGGTTCCTACACTCAACATGGTTTACGAGGAGGGATTCTTTTTATTACACCTCAAGGACATACAATTCCAAAATATTATCGGCTAATGTTCTCTTGCACAAACAACATAGCTGAGTATGAGGTATTATTAATTGGCATGAGAATTGTAGTGGATTGGAAAATCATAGAACTTCAATTTTTTGGTGATTCACAACTTGTTATAAATCAAATCAATGATGAATATCACACTAAGGATAACAAGTTGATACCTTACAAAAAAATGGTGGACGATTTCAAGAAATATTTTGTTGATATCAATTTCATACAAATTCCACGTATTGATAATAAAGCAGTCGATGGAATGGCTAAAATAGCATCTCTACTCCAATTGTCAGAGAATAAAACATGGTATGATTTCCTGGTGGAACAATTATTTTCTCCCACCTATGACAATCCAAAAACTCAAATCATTTGCCACTTAACCAATTCTGATTCGCCCTTATATGGCCAAATTTACACTTACCTAAAGGATACTATTTTACCTTTAGATTTGTCTAGAAATCAGAAAAGGAATTTCATCCGTCAATCCTACCTTTATTGCTAACATCTTATACCGGCATGGTCTGGATGGTACCCTCCTTAGATGTATCGAATGTGATGAATCAGAAAAAGCTTTACAAGAGGTACATGGTGGAATTTGTGGGACACATTTGAGTGGACTAACTTTAGCAAAGAAACTTGTGAGATTGGGTTACTATTGCTTGACCATGGAGAAGGAATCATTCATTTTTGTGAAGAAATGTGCAAAATATTAGATTCATGGGAATCTCATTCATGCTCCTACTTAGGAATTACAACCCTTCACCACAACATGGCCTTTCGCTCAGTGGGGATTGGACCTGGTTGGCAAGATACACCCATCATCTTATAATGGACATAAATTCATCATTACAGCCACTAAGTATTTCACTAAGTGGATTGAAGTTGTTCTCCTAACAACTGTTACTGGAAAACAAATCTCTTCATTCATTTTGAACTATATCATCTATCGATATGGTATTCCTAACTCCATTATCACAGATAATGGAAGACCCTTTAAAAATTAGGATGTTGATGAGCTATGTGAAATATTTTGCATCCAACACAAGTTCTCTACACCTTACTATCTGCAAGGGAATGGTCAAGGTGAAGCTTCAAATAAAACAGTTCTGAAGATTTTGAAGAAAACAGTAAATGAAGTAGGTCGTAATTGACATGTCCAATTAAATCTAGCATTGTGGGCATATAGAAAAAGTATTCACACACCAATAGGTGCTACTCCCTATGCTTTGGTCTATGGAGTAGAAGCTGTTCTACCCCTAGAAGTTGAGATTCCTTCACTTTGAGTATCACTAAAGGGTTAATCACTGATGAAGACTACATAGTATCAAGGTTGCAAGAGCTGGAATTGCTTGATGAATGGCGTCAAACTACAGTTAATCATTTGAAAGGATATCAACAAGTTATGTCCTATAGCTACAATCACAGAGTGAAACCACAAAATTTTCAAGTGGGTGACTTGGTTCTCAAAGAAAACCCTCGTAATTAGCAGGATCAGGAGAAGAAAGGCAAGTTTGAACCTAATTGGCTAGGCTTGTTCATTATCATTACTGCATATGGATTGGGGGCATATTAGTTGTCAACATTAGAAGGGGAATTGTTTGAAGATCCGACCAACAACATTCATCTGAAGAAGTTTTATGCCTGAAAATATCAAAAATAATATAAAAAGTCCTGAAAAAATACAAAAAAATAAAAAGAGCAAAAATAGAAAAAAAAATCAAAAGAAAAAAAGAAAAATCATTGCCTTGATGAAAACCTGGTAAACAGGCATCTTGGTAACAACAAAAAAAACAAAAAAAATCATAAAATCAAGAAAAAGGTGCAATAACAACAAATGGTGAAAACTTGGCAAATAGGCATTGTTTGTGATTTGTTTGGCTCTATTATCTATTAGGATACATTCTGCATATCCATCACATGTATGCCACGCCATCACGTTCGCATCATGCGGCACAACATCTCATTAAAACAACAAGGATCTCATCATGGCTTGATGATTAGGGTTATCCTTAGCAGTAGTTGTGTCTAACGGGAGTCAAAGTACAGGGTCACTAAGGGGGGGCAATTCTCTTCTTGGAGCTTTCTAGCAGGCAATTGGCAGCATGTGTCAAGAATTAGAATTTTAGGAAACAACAAAATTGTCCAATTAAATTGAGTTTACATGACTATTTTGACAGATAACAGAAACAAATTGGATGATCTTAATCTGAATAAAATGAATGACAATCTTAAAGCATAAGTTGAATTGTTGTTGACATTTGATGACATCATATCTTTGGAGTGGTTCAATGATGTACTAGACTAGAATCCCAATGAAGGAATATGATTTTCTTTGCTTTCTTTTTGTAAGTTAATCATTAATATTATGCAAAGTTGTCATGGGACATGCTCTACAAGGTAGCATTGATGACATTTCAGAATTTACATAGGAAAATGGTTAACTTTTGTCTGTTTATGCAAGCAATACTTAGGTCATCTTGGTTCAATTATACCTTGATGCTTGTATTAATTTGCTATATCAAAAATAATGAAAGCGGTAGTCAGGTCATCATTGATGCCAACATACCCTTTGATGCTTGTACTAAATTTCAACATATCAAAAAGGCTCAATGATGAAAATCATGCGTAGGATGAAATGAAAAAAAGGAGAATGATTTGTTACTACATTCTAGGACTACATGATTCATTTAGGTTTGCATTTTGAAGGCTTTCTAAGGTAGATTTTTGAAGGTTGGTAATAATTTCATATATCTTTTCAAAACAACAATTGAGTAAATTTGGACATTTGTGACATCTCATTCCATTATCATTCATTACATATCATTTCATCATTCATTTAGGTTATCATTATTATTGCATTTTTCATACTTACATCATCATTTCATTATCATTTTTCAAACTCGTTTAATTCATCATGATCATTATCTATCATTATTTTAATCATTCATCTCATTATCATATCATAACATTAACATTTATATTTACATTCATTTCACATATACATTTATAATAAGGTTGCATTCATTTTCATTTATTTCACATCATCGTTTAGGTTATCATTTCATATCCATTACATCATATATCATTAGTTCACCAATTACTATCATTATCATTATTATCATCATATTACATCATTATTCATGTCATGTGCATATCATTCATTAAATATTACATCTTCATAATCATCTCATTTCATTTCATCATAGCTTTTCATCATTTCATTGCATATCCATTTATATTACTTTTCCATCATTATTAGATCTCATACATTTTACATCGTATCATCATTTTTCACATCATTAACATCATTTCATCATTAGAATTTTACATCATATCATCATTGCATCATCATACATAAAATAAAAACATCATCATTTTCATATCATTATTACATCATCATACACGACATAGCATATAGAAATAAACATGCATCATAAATCATCCATAACATGTGCATAATCAAATCACCACTGCATCTCATAAATCTCATCCAAAAAAATGTCTAGAAATACAAGGCTATCAAATGTTTCAATAATATATATCAAATAAAATGAATAAATATGTCAAAATTCTCATCACTAAGGGGCTTCTAGTCAGGGCACATGATTTTTACTGTCTCTTGAGGTAGTAGGTCTCGCAAGATCTCTACTCCCTAAGGCTCTGAGCTCTCATCTAGTCAGCTGACCCACATTCCTGGTAGCACTCCTAGAATGACTACGTGAATGGGTCCAAGACCGAGTACCTGATTGTGTAAAGGAAATCCTCCTCTTGGGTGGTACTGCCTCGAGATATCTCATCCTATAATACGTGGCCTCCCGAGTGGTCTCCAATCCCTCTATTACAACCTCTCCGATGGAGGTGCTCTCAACTGATCTGAGGAGTCTCTCAGCTATCCCCTCGGCTTGTATACACCTCTCCCAGAAGCTGTCTCGATCTACCATAAGTTGAGCTATCTATGGGTCAAGAGATGGTGGTTGTGCAACCTGTGCCTACAGCTGACTGATCGTCACCTGTGTCTATGCTAATTGACTCCAAAGAGTCTGAACCTCTACCTGCAAAGCATCTATCTATCCCTATGAGGGAGCCCTGATAATAATCTGTGGAGCCGACATACTCGGCTGATCCACTACTCTCGATATTCGTGGCCTCATACTAAAGGGTACATCAAAGATAAACCTCGAACCTCCATCATCTCCACTGTCATCACTGCTGTCATCCAGGCTACCAGATTCATCTGTGTCATCCCCCTCATCCCCCTCCTCATCAATATCCATAGCTGTTGCATCCTGTACCCCTGCCTGAGCCTCTCCCTGTGGCTGCCCTATTACTGCCCTCGCCCTCGCTGTATAGCTGGTCCTCCCAATAATGGGGTAGGCTCGTTTAGGTTGATGAACCTCAAAAAGGGATGAGCGTAAAAGAAAGTTGCATACTCATCCATCATCCCTGCATCTATCACGTCTGGGTGCATCGCCTAGTAATCCAGTTGTAACTCTGCATACTCTGCCCTAGCCACTTCTATGGTCAAGAATGGACCCCACTCTGCCACATCCTCCTGGCACCTGGCGTACTGTGCCACACCCTATGGAATCATCTGTACTAGTCCAAACTATCTTAGGACCCGCATAACTAGAAATTGCTCGATGATGAATGAGGTTCGTCCAATCAGGTATCTCGATCTAGTACAAAATGGAAGCTTTGTATCATCTGCCTCCCAGGGGTCATAGTCAAGGTATGGTCTCCAGATAATGGTATCCATGTCATCCAGTACCCTCCACCGATACTCTAACTTTCCCAGCCTTGGCTAGATAAGGGGACCTATGTAGGCATAAACATATGGAACCCAAGGGGACGATCTCTTCAAACAATGGGACGAGTGATTGCAATCTGCTCGCATGCCCATATCTGTAAAAGAGTAACTCCGCAGGAGAGACTCTTCCCATGTGTGTACATGACCTAATGAAGATCGTGGTACAGATGGGCAAGCATGCAGGACCCCCATGCATATCTGGTACGATGGAGAAGTATGTCCTCCAAGATCCAACCCCACCCAACTGATAGTCCCTTTGACTTGCGATTAGGACAAAGGAAACCACCGATGAAACTTGCTAAAACTGAAGCAAGTGGGGCATACCTCTCCATCATCTCCTTCCAAGGAAGCTCATATCTAGAGACATGAGGATCCTGGAAGACTCGTCTCAATGCATCGGTCCCCCCAATCTCCTTGTGATCATAGATCACAAGCTCCCCAACTACAGGAATACCTAGAATCCTATATACAACCTCTGGCATCACAGTCATCTCTCCTATGGGCAGATGAAATGTGTTATGCTCACTATTGCACCTCTTAGCTAATGCAGTCAACAATGCCCTATTGACTTGATACTGTGGGATCCTCAAAATGGACTCAACCCACACTGGTATATAATCTCTAAATCATCCTGTGATAGTTGTTGAACCATCTCCCAGGTATGAGGAAATATCTCTCTGATCTAAAGGAGGTTAAACTCCTCCTTTACAATATCATCATGCAATCATACAAATCAATCAGCAGGTAATCAGCTCAATCAAATCAACACTTTTTTTTTTCCATATCTCATGGAAGCAAATTTAGTTATCATTTCTACTATTTTTTTTCATATCGCATGGAAACAAATTTAACCGTCAAATTGAATCAACATCTATTTATTTGTCTTTCTATTGGGAAATCAAATCTATCATCTATCTATTTGTTTTTCAAGTAGGAAAGAAAATTTATCTTTACTATTTGTTCTTCAAGCACGAAGACAAATTTATCAAATCAAGCTAATCTATACTTGATGTTATTCAACAGCATATAAATTAGTTGTCTAATCTAGCAACAATCATCAAGTACATATCAATTTTTCTTCAAAAGTTGAAATTTGATAAAAATCCATGGATGTGCTAAAATAGACATTGAATGCGCTAAACCATGTATGCACAACTTTAATCCATGCATGTTCTAAAATAGTTGTGCAATGCGTGAATCCATCAATGTGCAAGCCTATCTAGTCTATGCACCAAAATAAACCTTCTATGCGTGAAAGGACCTATGTGCTATTCTATCAAATTAATGCGCTAATCTATCTTATCAATGCGCAAATCTAGTCTATGCGCTAATGTATCATCCTATGCGGGAAGAATTCCTAGATGCGCTATTTAAGGTATTCTACGCTATGCGCGCCTATTTCACATCTATGCACTACTTTTAATGCGGGACTTTATCTAACCTATGCGCTATACTATGGCTCATATGCACTAAAGCATAACACAAAAAATTTAAAAGAATCCGAAAAAGCACGAAAATCGATCAAAAAAATTACAACGAGGATCAAGTTGACTTACCGGAGGTCCGTATGCGGCTGGTCTCTAATATCGGCAGGCTCGCTCAAATCTCTGGTGCTCATAATGGATTGAAATTGCGAAAATCTATCTCAGAGCTCTGAAAATTACCAAAGGTTACTGTTCAAATGACAATTACTTTTCACCTTTTTTTACCTTTTAAGGGGGTAAAAGTGTGAAAATATTCAAATTTTTACTATGCAAAGTGCTATTTCGAGAGTTAAATCACCTAATCTCTCCTCAAATCATCAACATTCTTTCAAAAAATCCTCATCATCATTCAAATCATGCGATTTATCTCTCGAGGGGGCATATAGCATCGGTAATTTCTAAATTCTGGGGCAAAATTCTTTGAAGCAATGCATAAAACACATCACTTCAAAGAGGTGTACACATCTAAAATTGGTCACGATTGTTCAAACCTGTTAATTAATTAAATATGAATTATTTAATTAATATTCTAAAGTCATCTACATATAAATAAATTTAATTATTTATTTATACTGTTCATTTTTCCAATTCTTCTAATTAATTAAATAAGTTTATTTAATTATTGCTACTTTCCTCTTGATTAAACTAAATAAATTTAATAATTTATTTATTTAATTATCATTTTGTTTGTAAAGTTTGAATGTTTAAATTCAAAACAATGGAATATTTTGATTTCATCTCATATTTAAATATTATATATTTAAATGTCTTTTGCACCCCACTTAATTAAATATTGTAAAATATTTAATTACCTTTCTTTTTCACTTCTCATATAATTAAATATTATTTATATAAATTTGGAAACTTCCATTTTCACATATCACATATAATTAAATAAATTTATTTATTTTGTTAGCAATTATCTTCAACCTTCAACCAATTTTCATAAATGAAAGATAAATGCCATGTTTGTCTCCATTTTTGAATGAGGATGGTTTTGTGGGTTGAAAACATTCTTCCACTTTCCTCTCCATCTCTCATCGTTCATCTTCACCATTTTGAATTTCAGCCATTGATCTCTGCCAGCTAGATTCTTGCCTTTCAAAAATCTACAAATACAGCCTTCTCGTAAGTAGATTTCATCCTAGATTTCATGCGTAGTTACTATAGTTGCATTCGAATCAGCATATCAACATCATAGCAATATCATAACATTTCAATTTCATAGTTTAAATCATTAGCAATGGACATGCATTTTCAATCATTCTCATTCTCCTAAGTTGTCATTTCAACAAGCTGTTGTTTACACAACTGAGAGCCATCAACTTTAATCAAATCCTTAGAGATAGAGGATGATGGGATGAATTTGAAGGAACTGCAGTTGTTCAGAGCTTGCATTTGTGTTTTCTAGATTAGTTTCTTTCAATATAATGTCTTATTGGTGTCTTAGTTTACTGTTTAATTAATTTAAATATTTTAACTCACACAATATCTATTTTTTAATACAAACATATCCACAATTATTGTTGTCGGCCTCCTACAATGATTTTAATAACTAAGACTTTACAGCCATGATTCAGAGATTGGACATCTAACGTGAATATCCATCTTAACCATCAGGAAGGTGCATTTAAATTATCAACCCAACAACGTGAACTTGAAATGGGTCAGCATAGTATGTGCACTATGCCACTAGGAACTCAAAGTAGTCATCTTCATTCTACAACTAAGAGGGACTTAATACTGAAAGTAAATTGCATGGAAAGAAATAAAGTAAATGTTGAACATTACTCAATAATGAAACTTAAACTAAACATGCATGACCAAAATGAAAATCTGAGTAGCAAACATGAAACTACTCTACTTGCTTTGGTTGTAGGAATAGTCACATAATGGAATTCTAGTGGCTGTAGAAACAGTCAGTGCCAAATTCTTAACTAAGTACTAAATAGAAGCTAATACTAATCTAACTAAACTAAAGAAATGGATTACTCACCAAGTGGCCCCCCTTGGATGAGTATCCTCTAAAACTAATGCAAACTCAGATGCTCAACTCAAAATCTCATTTTATTCATTGGGAAAATGCGAATACAAAAGAGTATGTCTAGTAATATTATCAGATCGTGCAATAACTTGGTGACTAAATACTAAAGAAGGAGGATCTGAACCTTATTTATACCAACTAAACATAGTAGTCAACTCCCACTAACTGAGAGGATTCCATTTAAGGAAAGCAAAGAAAAGAGTGGAAGAATGGTTACACATGCAAGGGAATCTGATTAGACATGCATGTCCAAACAAAGATTTGACCACTGCAGTAATGCCTGCATTGCTCAATGTCATTAAAGATCAGCATAAGGCGTTTACATGTGGTTGACATGAGAATATCCTATCATCATCCTCAGTTTACCTTCACACGATTCCTCTGCATGACCAATTGGTGGCTACGTTTCTCAACTGAGCATCCTCAAATATTTCTACATGGAAATGTCAGTACACATAATAATTGCATAGCTATAACCACCTTAAAGAGCATTCATTAACCACATGCAAGATTAATATAGATAGTCCACATAATAGGTTAATATCATTAAAATTGACAAAAATGGAATTAGAACCAAATGTCTTATGGTTCAATTGAGAGAAACTATATAAAAGTATCAGCATGTAATATCAAAGTCCATGGTAACTTCAGTAAATAAACTATAGATTCTACCCATAACTATACGAAAAACTAGGCTCATAAATTATTGGTATGAATTTTCTATTGTATTTATTGATATTATTGTGACTGCCAGATTAGTATGGGTTGAATACACTTGATCCATGAGGATACAAAGCATAATGAAGCCACTAAACATAAATCCAATAAAGATCATTCAAATAAACACTAAACTAGGAATCCATTGAAAACTTAACATGTTAAACTATGAAAGCTTCAAAATACCTATTCATTACCATTTAAATTTATCCTATTAGGGGAGTGGTGCCGCATTGATTTGGAATGATGACCCTTTCCTAATCCCTTGGATAATGAGCTTATTTCAATCAGTTTTATTGAAGAAAACTGATGAAAACATTGATAGATGGGTATGAAAACATGATTTGAATGCTAAACTAACATGATGCAAGATATTTTAACATGATTTATACTAAGATGATCAATATGTGTGATTGAAAAGCTAATCTAAATTGATTTTAAGCTAAAAATATTGAAACCTTAATTACCAAATAAGCTACATGAATGCATCTATGTTACCATGAAAGCCACTAATGGAAGCTAAGCTAATTAATGCAAGTAATTAAGCTAAAATTATGAAAAATGTGATTGAAAATGCAATTGATTTTAACATGGTGCAAGCTATTTTAACATGATTTATGCTAAGATGATCAAGATGTGTGATTGCAAAGCTAATCTAAATTGATTTTAAGCTAAAAATATTGAAACCCTAATTACCAAATAAGCTAGATGAATGCATCTATGTTACCATGAAAGCCATTAATGGAAGCTAAGCTAATTAATGCAAGTAATTAAGCTAAAATGATGTAAAATGTGATTGAAAATGCAATTGATTTTAACAACATAATTTTGATGTTAAAAGATAGATCCATTTGTCTCCAAATAGTTACCTATTTATAGGAGAGAAAATCAGAAATGAAGGGTTGAGATTGAAAAAGCTAATCAATGATCAAAAAGGAAGGAAGATGCAGGCATGAATCATGGATTCCCATAAAGGGTTGAAAATGCAAGATGATATTTAATCAAGGGCTCACATTAATCCAAACAAACACACTTTCAAGACTTGCACATGAAGTCTTGTAAGTTTGTTAAAAGGAAGAATATTCCTTGGAATATCCTCATGGGTGAGAAAAATAGATATTTAGCAGATTAAAACAAATTTTTAATGTACAAAAGGGGAAAGAATATTCTATGAGAATATTCCCTTTTTAGAGGAATATGTAGAGGAGGAATATTCTCTTCCAAGTGGGGGGAATTAGATTTATTAGTAATTTGGTAATTAAATAAAGTTTTAATTATGAAAATTAGGGGAATTTAAATGGTATTCATTAAATAAATGATTTAATGAAAAAGGGGAAAGTGTTATGATATTTAATTAAATAACTTAGGGTTATTTAATTAAATAAGAGGACTTGGGAATTTAAATTAAATAACTTGATGTATTAAATTTAATAAGATGAAATGTTAGCATGAAAGGGGATGAATTAACCTAATTAAAATAATTATATTAATGGATGAAAATGACATGATTAATTAAATAGCTAGGCTAATTTAATAAGTTGAGCAAAAAGAGGATGGGTTTCAAGATGGAATGATGTTAGTGTAGTTTCGTAAAATTCCACCCCTTGCAATTTCACATACATTCTTGTATCCACTGTAGTGTCTATGCCTTTAGCATTTGTGTAAGCTCATTTTAGCCCATGCATCAACTTTTTTCCCCTCTCAAGATGCTCAAGGACCCCTTTTCAGTAGCTACCCTTGTGTGTTCTCTTTGTATCAAACCTTGTGATTTTCTTGTTCATATTGTTTTGTAGCATGATGTGTCAAGATATTAGTGCTATGTGCGGACGTATGTGTGTCGTGCTAGCAGCCTGCGACATTTCAATGCTCAAACAATTATTTATGAGCATGTTTTCCACTTGTCACTTACCTTTGTCGATGATAATGGCTTGGGACACCTTGTAATGGCTCAGTAAGCTTCTTTTACCTCCTTAAAAGTGATCTTCTCAACTCATCTTGGCCCTTCTTCTACTTCTAGCTTCATTCTAGCTTTGGCTCTGGCATTTCTCTCTTCTTTTGTTCTTACAATATTTCTTGCAAAGCTCTTTACAACTTACTATAGTAGCCTCAAGAACTCTCAAGCTCTCATTACACCTCTTTTCAATACACCCTTGGCTCTTGCAGCTCTTTTTTTCTCCCCGTTTTTCTTCCTTAATCCTTGTAGCTTCATCTCCCTTATCTCATGCTTATGAGCATCCTAGGATTTCATATCCCCTATCAATTGCATTCTTACTTCGTGATACAATTTTTCCTCCTTGAGAAGGGATTACTTTTATCACTCATACTTGGTGGTGCAAGTTCTCCTCCTAAGGTGGGTTTTTCTTTCACCACATGCTTTTTCCATTTTAGTTCATCTCTCTCTATCTATCTGGTTGTCTGTGGAGGTGGGAATACCAAAATGAGGGTTTGACTAAGGCAAACCCCTATACAACAACAACATTTTCTCCAAATTTTATGAATGTAGGTATCAAAGATATTTATGTGTTGGAGGCTTCATTACTTAGTTTTCTATGATAATTTTCTCTCTTATTCTTTTAATTTATCATTTCTACTTCTCTTTATTTCAGCTCTATTACATTTTGCTACATTATCACATTTTGTAAGTTCTTAGCAATCTTATTATTAGTAGTCACTTTGTTATTTTTTTTGTGATAAACTCACTTTTTGGTCTGTATGGATGTCAACGTTCCAGAGAGATGCGTGTGCACCATTTTGCTGTCCCAAACCTGTGCTCCTATCCTTTGGCTGAGAGCTCGTCAGTCTATCCAGAAAATTTGTGTGACCAACTCTTTCTAATTCTTGAACTCTCGTGCTTGTTCCTTGGGGTAGTTTAGGGAAGTTCGCTCTATGAGCCTCATTGAATGAAGAGAACACATGAGGCAAAAATCGCCCTTCTCTACATTTTGGTGAACCTAATGTGAACCATGGTATTTTTTTTAAAACAAGAAATTTATTTACTCCAACTTGGCGGAGTCATAACTTTTGACTCAGTGCTCAGAATTTACAACTGTTTACACCATTGAAAAGGTATCCAAGAGGACTAATTCAATCCATAAAAAAAGTGTGCCTTTGTAAACCCATTTTTAGGTATTGACACAAGTTTCAACCCCGAATTCCACTCTGAAGACTTCTGAAAATGCAAATTACTAGAACCTAGAAAACACCAAAAAAATATGAACAATTTGGATTTCTGATGTTTCACAGTTCTATCACCCCAAAATGAATTTGATATCCTCTTTATTAGTTCAGTATCTAGTTTTTTTTTAAATGTTAAACAACATTTACAGGGCATTGTACCCTATACAATGAGCCACAAGGGCCAAAAAAGGACAAGTCTTAAATAGCTAACATAAACAGGAAAAAAACTAGAGACAACCCATAGGCAACACAACAACAATAGAGAAACAACAGATAGACCAGCAATAGGAGCAACTAACTGGCATCATCCTAGTTCTTGATCAGGAGGTCCATCGCCTTGTCTCCCACCCACTCTTTATTTTCCTGGCTATTGTTCCCCTCCAGTTCCTCTTTTATGGCATTTGATAGAGTACTCGTAATAAAGTGACCCAGTTTCATGGTGAATCGGGTCAACCCCCGAAATATTTTGTCTAGAGTGTCCAATCTCTTTTCCACCATATCTGAATCCACCCCAACATCCATAGCACCCTGAACCTCACCAGGCTCATCCACTAGCGGCTATGAAGAGTGCGAGCCAGAGCCATCAGAAGGGAGCTTCTTGTCCACCGGAGTAAGCTGGGGCCTCTCCACTAAATCTTCTTCCACCTCTTCAGACTCTTCTTCCTTGTAACCCTTGCTATCCGAGTGCTCCTCCTCCAAATCCTCAATGATTAACCTCTTCTTGTTGTTCTTAGCCAAACTCCCAGATCTCCTCCTAACACTTTCCCCTCCAATCATCTTCGTATTCCTCACAACCGTGTCCCCTCTGGAATCTTTCCTACCCTTGCCATCTTTGACAGTCACAACCTGCACGCATTTCTCCTTAACTTTTTTTGAGATTGTGCCAGTAATAGTCGTGTCAGCCTTAGTGGCTTTTAGCTCATAGAGCCCTTCCACTGCACTGGCATGGGCCTTGCCTAACCCACCCTTAAGATTTTTGGTGGCAAATTTGGTCTTGGCATTCCCCAAATTATCAATATTAGACTTCTGAGGAGGACTCTTGGACTCGGTCGGGGAGATATGCATCGTGGAGAGGGGTTCAATGTTCTCAACACAAACAGCGGTGATGGCTTTGGGCAGGCAGAGGGAAAGATAAAAGTGATACAGATGGAGGATTAGCCCTTGATGGAGCGGGAACGGTGGAAGATCATAGGGATTTTGGCTAGCCGACACTTTACACTTGTCCACAGAACTTTCCAGGTCCATTAGAAGGAAAAATGGAAAACTAAGAAGCATTTTGTGCCTAAGGTGGTTTAATAGGGGGAATGATAAAAGAAAGAAGTTTTGAATCTACCTTCCAGCATAACGTATTTCATCAGTTCCATGCAAACCTAGTCCCATGACTTAGGAAGCTCTTCCCTTTCAAACCCCACCTAGTTCCTAACAGGGGTCTCCTCTCCTTTGAAAAATGCCTTTGGGCTCTCGTGGTCTGGCTTTTTAGAGTGTTTAGGATATTTTTTCCCTTCACACAGTAAACCTGTAGCCTGAGCAATAACATCCTCGCTGATTTCGAATAGAATCCCACCAATAGAAACCCTCCTGTCCTTCCACGAACTAGAAAAATGACCCGATAAAATGGGATCATGGCTAACTAAGCTTTCCATGAGCAGAGCAATTCCTCCCTCCACATAGATGTGCTAGACCAGTGGGTTGTTTGGGAATTCATCACAACTGTCCAATTTCCTTCGAACGCAATCACCACCCATACTACCAGACTGCACAAGAAGCTCACAGAAATGCAAGAAATGCCAAAAGGAGCAGTCGTGAACAATAATATCTAACAGATAGTTAAGGCAGGGATTACAGTGAAGCAAATCAAACCCTGCATACCAATCACACACCTGGAGAGGAAATATACCACACTAAGAAAAGACACAAAAATTAATGAATTTATGATTACAGTAGAAAGGGCGAAAGTTGGCGGATATGTAGGAAAGGCACAAAACCCCATGCAGACAAACTACTAAACTAATTTTAGTAAATCTACAGAATAAGACAAAGGAATCCCTACCTAAACTAGCTAGCCCGAAGTCTCTAGAATGCGACCAAATCACATCATAGAAAGTCACATCATTATTAATACACTCACTCCTCCAAATGTAATGAGGAGATAAAACAAGCAATCCAATTCTCAAAAGAGTAGCACTCATAGTACAGTCCCTCACCTGATAAGAAGTCACATCCTTCCAATTAATCCGCATGACAACGCCAAAACTAGACTTAAACTCCTCAATTAAATCCCCTCCCCACCATCTCATCATAATCTTATAAATTGAACCCATCCACCAGGTCCAAAGGTCATACACATGGATGCTCCTTCCCCTGCCCCACACACACTTAGCTCTACCTAGATAATTCCACCTATACTCCATACCAATATTGACTTTCATCCACCAGCACACCCAAATTAACCAGTGGGCCCCCCAATCAGCTCTCGTCATTCAAAAGTTGAACATCATTATAAACCGTGGTAGCCTTTTCCTGCTCTATCAACACTTGAATATTTGGCAGTAGTCTTTCCTTATTCCTCCAACATCTAGCCAAATCCCAACTCTAGCCAAGATTAGCCAAGACATCCACCTTCTCTAAAAATATGAGTCACCTTTTTGTCCCTTAATTTGGACATAAGGAAGCTAGCATCCATCAAAATGTCCTTGGTATTCCAACTTATAAATCTATCTTTTTCCACAGCATCTATCACCGCTTTGGAATCTCCTCAATATGAAGATTAACAATCCCCAGAGAAACAATGATTTTAAGGCCCATAAATAGCGCATGAGCCTCAGCCACCAGAGTCGACTAAACCCCAATGCTACCAACAAACCCCGCCACCATATTCCCCATAGAGTCTCTGATAATCCCACCTATACTTGCCCTTCCTGGGTTGCCTTTAGCAACCCCATCAAAGTTCATTTTGAACCATGCACAATCTGGAGGTTCCCATTTGGTATTTTTCCTAGCTAGTTGTTTCGAATTATCAAAGGCATTAGCCTTTAGATCCTAGTACCATTCCTTAGCCAATTTTATTTCATAGTCCAGCGGCCCCAACTCATGAAGTTTCCCATCAAAGAGGGAGATATTCTCCTCTATGAGCCGAACACCAATTCCAAACACCTCCTTGGGGCTGCACTCAATATTCCTGAAAACCCTGTTATTCCTCTCCTTCCATAAACACCATCCTAAGATTGGGGGGGTCTGCCTCCAAATTTCATTAGTTAGAGGATGGAAAAAAGGCCCATTCCAACCCAGAATAAATGACAAAAGGTCTTTTCTCATAACCCAATGGATATCCAGTTTCTCAAAAGCCATCCTCCAAACTTCAACAGCATACGGGCAGTGTAATAAAAGGTGGCTTACAATTTCCTACCCCTCCTTGCAAAGGAAACATCTATTGGGAAAGAATAACCCCCATGTTCTCAAATTGTCTTGAGTTAAGATCCTATTATGACAGGCCGTCCACTAGAAAAAAATTATTTTAGGAATCATGTGGTGATTCCAAACCCTCCTCTAGTGTTTCTCAACAGGAATTTCCTTAGTCAGCAATCTATAAGCGGATTGAATAGAAAGATCCCCCTGCTTATCTAAAGCCCAAAAGAACTCATCCTCCCTGTCATAGGAAGGGAACCTGATATTGGAGAGAAACACTTGAAGAGATCTAGCTAGGCGGTAGAGGTCAAGAGAGTGGGGGCAGCAAAGGGAAAGGTCTCTCCAAATCCTAGCTCCAGGAGGGCCAGCCACATAGTCTCTAATATATAAACCAAAGAATCTATGAGCTTCACTCATCACCACTCCAAAATCAGAGCCATCCAAGGGGGAGTCCAGAAGCCAAGCATCAGCTGAGAATCTGATTTTGACCCCGTTTCCCATTTTCCATTTGATCCCTTTTTTTAGTAGGCCCTATGTGATGCAGATACTCCTCCAGATTACAAAACCAAGGGGATGGGGTTCTGAATGACAATCAATCAAAGGCCTATTCTAGAGGTATTTAACATTCATAATTTTGCACTAGTCCTTGGTGTTCCTTAACTTGTCCCACCCAACCTTGGCCATCAGCGCCCTATTAGAGCTAACAATCTTCCTTATTCCAAACTCACCACAATCTTTAGCCTGAAAAACCCTTACCCATTTTACCAAAGCAATCTTCTTTTTTTCCTCAGTACCTGACCAAAGGATATTTCTTTGAATTCTTTCAAACTTCTCCACAATATACTTGGGCATCTTGAAAAAATCTAGAAAGTAGGTGGGGATACCTTGTATAGCTGTAGCAAGAAGTTGGAGTTTCCTAGCATGACTAAGTAAAGAGCCCTTCCAACCAGCCAACTTCCTTTGGATCCTCTCCAAGATAGAATGCCAAAACTCTGGTTGAACCTCTTTAACCATTAGTGGGAGCCCAAGGTAAACTGATGGGAGAGAATCCCCAACACATCCTAGGATCACAATCACCCTATTTTGCAAATTTGGCAAACAATTAAAGAATTAAATCTTGCTCTTATTGTAGTTAATGCACTTCCCAGAGCAAGAGGCATAACTGTTAAGACAAGCTTTCCACTTCCTAGCTTCCACAACAGAGGCCTTCCCAAATAGGAATGTGTCATCCACAAATTGCTGCACAACAATTAGACAGAGAGAAGTAGCCGCTCTAACACCAAATATCTAGTTTTGTTAAAAATATTAATCATGTTCCATTTCATGCATATGATAGTGACTTGGATTTTCCCATGTCACTTGGTATATTTGATCCTTCTCATGAGATTCCTCTTGCTTTAGAGGATATCTTGCTGCAAGAATATGAAATCATTCACACCTTTCTTAATGTTACTCTACCTTCTCTTCATTCCAATGCACTCTCTTCTAGAGATGATGCATTAGAAAATGATGAATCTCCTTGCACATTTGATCCTCCCTAGATCAATGTTGAGACCGTTTCTTCAAATAATTATGATGATTCAATAAATGTAATATATGTGTTTGCTACCCCTCAAAGGGATAAAAGATCAATCATGTACCTAACTCCAGCTATGGATCCCTGTTAGAGAGCAGTAGCCCATACTTATGAGAATAAAATGAATAAACAACCAAGCCCTCCTCAAGCTCCTAAACCTACAATTGAAGCACCTAGTGATTACAATCTTGTTGAGCAACTCTAAGTTACTCTAGCTAATATCTCACTGTCGGAATTGCTTCAATCTACTCTAGTTTATCAAGGTATGCTTCAGGAAGCCTTGCAAAAGATACTCTTTCCTTCTTCCACTAGGTTGATGGATGTTAATGAATTGATGGCTCATATTCATTTGGATTCACCAAATATCATGTTCTATCTATAAGAACTTCCACCTTCAGAAGTATAGAAGCAAGTGGATCCTCTAATGATTATAATCAACATTAATAATATCGGCATTAGATGTACTCTCATTGATGTTGGTTCAATGCTCAATTTATGTAGCATTGATCTATTACCTAAGATTAATATTGATTCATCTTCTCTTAATGCTTCTTCTATTGAAATTCATGGGTTTAATAATGTTGGGCAACAAGCCCTAGGCATGATAGCCTTTCCTTTGAGGTTGAGACCCATTATCATACCCACCCTTGTATATGTAATGTCAGAAAATTTATCATATTTAACCTTCTTCTTGGTAGACCGTGGATTCATGCTATGGGTGTAGTCCCGTCTACCTTGCATAAATCAATTAAGTTCATTTACAATAATCAAGTAGTCATAGTCAAGAATGACCCTGAGGCTATGCACTTATGTGATATGGAAGTTGTCAGCCAAGTTTTGGTTCTGCATACTCTTATCCCTTCAATGTATCTCGATGTGTTGATGTCTACTCCATCAATACCTACTATAAAGGATACTCTTGAGGCAGATGTCCCTGAATAAGATTTTTTTAAAGAAAGAAATATTAAGTCTTCTCCTTCTACCTCTTCTCAGGAAAATGCATGTCTTGGTGATGATTGGGATTCTCTAGACTTTACAAAATCCTTCATTAGAGAAAATAAAGTCAACTCGATCCACTTAGTCCTTCTAATAACATCATGCACACTTGCTACCAAAGATGATTGCTCTTTTGTATCACGAGGTAATGTAAATGCAAATTGTAATGCTCTCTATAGAGATCCTCTTTTGTTGTCTTATATCTTTGTGCCTTCTTATTGTGAGTAGTCTAGCTTTTCTCCACAAGTGAAAGGGTTGATTCCTGATCCTCATTATTTGTGTAAGCAAGAGAATATTTGTTGAGGCTTCTAAAAGCTTTCTTGATTACTCTACCTTATCGTACACGTAAGAAATTTCATAAGAATGATAAAGAAAAATATTCTTTCTATGGATACCATCAAGTGCTTGGCCATTCCACTAGTGAATGTAAGGCCTTGAATGAAAAAATACAACAACTTCTTAATTTAGCTATCATCACTCATTTATTTTTTGATGCACCTACCTCTTCTTCAAATGAAAAGTGATATCAATGTCTACCTCTATCGTATATGTTCTAAGTATCTGCATGGTTCTCCTCCCCTATATGTTGGGGGTAATGAGAACTTGTTTTAGAGATGTACGTCCTTCCAAGGACCCCCCTCTCTTCTATGTGTCTTTCAAATGAAGTATCTCTTAAGTGGACCCCTCTTCCTTTAGAAGGGTTCCCAAAGGACCCCCTTTGAAATCCTTTCTCTCAAATAAATTATGTGGTGTCTAGCTTGGGGGTAGCCTGACTAGACCTATATTTTTTGTGACTATCCTGCAACACAACTTGTAGTAACCACAGGCTGCTCTGATTTTTACTGCTCTATAGGAAAAATAATCTATAAATCTTCTTTTCATCAAGCTTGTCTAACATCTTTAGTTTGTGCATTAACATGTTGCCTTGTAGGTGGGCCTATAAAGCTGCTTTTCAATCTGACTCTGCTGAGTCCCCTTCCAATTGGTATCCTTCATGAGAGAGAACTTGGGGGATGCCTCCTTGTAGGTATACAAGCTTGTAAGATTCTCACTTCTCTGGGCTTCCTTCATGAGAAATAACTAGGGGGTTTCCTCCTTGCAGGTCTACGGGCCTGTGAGATACTTACATCCTGCAAGATTTGTACATCATTGGTCTATGGGCCTTTAGTGTACTTTGTGCAATTTTGTAGTTCTGTGGAGCTACAAATTCCTTATGTTTGAACCTCCTTAGGAGAGAGTACCTATGGAGCCATCTCTCATGGAATTTTTATTCCTCCTTTCTTTGTATTGAGTCTTTTTGTTTCTCTTCTCTTTCTTCTCAAATCTTTTATACTGAATCGAAGGTTTGTATCCTCTTCATCTTGGGTATATGCCCTTCTTCTCTTCATTTTAGAATTCTTCTATATGTTATTTATTAATTTAGGGATGACTCATAGTATTGAGACAACTTTTTATATCGAGGTATCTTTTACTTTGCTGACTCAAATCCTTTAGTCGATTTTTATGTTCTAACATTGTTGTCTTGTGCAAGTTTTTCTTGTTTAATGAATTTTTTGTGCAGGTCTTCATCTTGGGGGAATGCTTCCTTGGTTTGAAAAGTTGTATGCTTCCTCTATAATATCCTTTTGGAACAATGATGCGATTTATGTTTAGTAGATTTCCTTTAGCATGCATATTAGTGTAGATTCATGTGCCCGCTAAAGTGGGGGGAAAATGTAATGTCGTAAAATTGAACCCCTTGAAATTTCACATACATTCTTGTATCCACTGTAGTGTCCATGCCCTTAGTATTTGTGTAGGCTCATTTTAGCCCCTGCATTAGCCTTTTTCCCCTTTCAGGATGATCAAGGACCCCTTTCAGTAGCTACCCTTGTGCATCTACTGTGTGTCGAACCTTGTGATTTTACTGTTCATGTTGTTTTGTCGCATGATGTGTCTGGACACTAGTGTGCTGCACATATGTCTACATGTCACACTAGCATCCTGTGAACTTTCAATGCTCAAAATATTGTTTCCAAGCATGTTTTCCACTTTTCACTTACCTTTTCTGGTGGTAATGAATTGGGATGCCTTGTAACAGATCGAGAAGCTTCTTTTCCCTCCTTAAAAGTCATCTTCTCAACTCATTTTGGCCCTTCTTCTGCTTCTAGCTTCATTCTGGCTTTGGCTCTCACATTTCTCTCTTCTTTTGTTCTTGCTATATTTCTTGCACAACTCTTTATAGCTTGGTAAAGTAGCCTAAAGCACTCTCAAGCTCTCATTGCACCTCTTTACAACACACCCTTGGCTCTTGCATCTCTCTTTCTCTTCCCCTTTGTCTTCTTAAAGCCTCGCAACTTCATCTCCCTTATCTCATGCTTGTGAGCATCCTGGGATTCCATATCCCCTATCAATTACATTCTTACTTCATGATACCATTTTTCCTCCTCGAGCAGGGATTTCTTTTATCACTCATACTTGGTTGTGTGGGTTCTACTCTTGAAGCGGTTTTTGCTTTCACCACATTCTTTGTCCATTTCAATTAATCTCTCTCTATCTATCTGGCTATCCATGGAGATGGGAACACCAAAATGGGTGTTTAATAGAGGAAAACCCCTATACAGCCCCAATATTTTCTCCAGATCTTATGCATGAAATTATCAAAGATATTCACCTATCGAAGTCTTCATTATTTGGTTTGTTGTGAGAATTTTCTCTCTTATTCTCTTACTTTATCATTTCTTGTAAGTTATTAGAAATATTATTATTAGTAGTCATCTTTTTATTTTCTAAAAATACTCACTTTCTAGTCTATATGGACACTAGCATACCTGAGAGATGCCAATGCGCCACGTTGTGTCCCAAACCCATGCTTCCATCCTTTGGCTGAGAGCTTGTTACTTTGTCTAGAAAATCTTTGTAACCCACTCTTTCTGATCCTTGAACTCTTGCATTTGTTCCTTGAGGTAGTTTAGGGAAGTTCACTCTATGAGGCTCTTTGAATGAAGAGCACTCATAAGTCATGAATCCTTGTTCTCTACATTTAGTAAACCTAATTCGAGTGCATGATATCATTTAGGAAATTTTAAGTGTATATTTTTACCCTCTTTGAAGTGAGGTACCTACTATGTTGGTTCAAAGAATAATTTTTTTCTAATTTTTAGATGCCCCACTGCTGCCCCAGAAGAAGGAATAAGCTAGGCCTCTTCTCCCTCAAGAAATCAGGTGGAAATTTTGAATTTTGGGTTGATTTCTTGAAAAAGGTAAAGTGTTTCTCGAGGGGTTTGAGAAGGCTCCAGGACATTAAAAAAATACAAAAAAATGAGAAATGGTACAAAATCAGCTTTAGTTTTGCAATATTGGTCAAATTGGTGAAAAACCCTAGTTGCATGGTTAAGTTAAAGCAAAAAATCCTAATTTTTAGGCATAAATAGGTGATGGAGGGTTACTTTCAATTAATTTGTGCATTCACACCTTATATAATTCTTGTAGTTTGAGCTGTAACCTTCTGACGAAATGGTACAATGTGTGCTCCCATGACACATTTCTGACCAGGTTCGAGAGTACTAGAGGCCTCTAGGCACATGACGAATGGTATGTTATTCAAAACTTGACTTGCATTTTGACTTTTGAGTGCATTTATTGCAATTTGAAATTTATGTTTGGGTGAAATCACTATATAGCGAAGCTATTTCCAATTTTAGTGATGCTATTGTGATTAGCAACGCATTTCACGATTTAGAATCAGGATTTCCAAAATACAAATCACGACATAGGTGTAAATAGTGACATAATTTCCCAATTTGAAATTTAGATTTAGGGTTTCCAAATTTCAAATTTTGATGCAAATGTGATGAGTGACACTAGTCATGATTTAAAATTTGAATACAAGTAGGATCATTGTTTGGAATTTGGACTATAATGACACTTTTTTCATTTTGGGGGATAAAAAATCCAAACATAGCCATTTTTTGTGAATTTTAACATCATGCACTTCGTAGGTGTAGGATGTTATCTAGCCTTTGATGTCCTACGAGCATCAATCAAAAATTTTGTCTAGACTTGATGATTTTTCTAAGCTTCGATAGGAGCACAATCTAGGAGAGATCAGATTGTGGTACATCGCCTACATGCCTATCATGCAGACCCATTTAGTGATGATGATAGCACTATGTGAGCAATGGTATAGCGAGACCTTGTTGTTCCATCACCTATTTATGACTAAAAATTAGGGGTTTTTGCCCTAATTTAACCATGTAGCTAGGGTTTTTCACAAATTTCACCAGTCTTTCCAAATTGAAGCTTATTTTTCATCGTTTCTCATGTTTTGGTATGTTTTTTGCATCCTAGAGCCTTTTCGGACCCCTCGAGTAGCATTTTACCTTTGTCAATAAGTCAACCCAAAATTCAAACTTTCCAACTAATTTCTCGAGGGGGCAGGAACCCAACTTATTCCTTCCGTTGGGGCAACAATGGGGCATCTAAAAATAAATAAAAATTATTCTTTGAACCAATGTAGTAGGTACCTCACTTCAAAGAGGGGAAAAATGTAAACACTTAAAAATGTCCTGAATGATAACATGCACTCGAATCAAGTATACTAACATGATTACATCTTGAAACCCATCCTATTTTCAGTTAATTGATTTAATCAACCTAGCTTTTTAATTAATCATGTCATTTTCATCCATTAATCTAATTAGGTTGATTCATCCCCTTTCATGCTAACATTTGATCTTATTAAATTAAATACATCAAGTTATTTAATTTAAATCCCTAAGTCCTCTTATTTATTTAAATAACCCTAAATTATTTAATTAAATATCATAACATTTTCCCCTTTCTCATTAAATCATTTATTTAATGAATATCATTTAAATTCGCCCCATTTTCATAATTAAAACTTTATTTAATTACCAAATTACTAATAAATCGAATTTCCCCCCACTTGTAAGGAAATATTCTAAGAGAATATTCCTCCTTTGCACATTCCTCCAAAAAGGGAATATTCCCATGGAATATTCCTTCCCCTTTTGCACATTAAAACTTTGTTTCAATTTGCTAAATATCGATTTTCCTCACCCATGAGGATATTCAAAGGAATATTCTTCCTTTTAACAAACTCACAAGTCTTGAAAGTGTGTTTGTTTAGATTAATGTATGCCTGTGATTAAATATCACCTTACATTTTCAACCGTTGATGAGAATCCATGATCCATGACTCTATATTCCTTCCTTTTTGACCATTCATTAGCTTTTTCAATCTTAAACCTTCATTTCTCATTTGCTCTCCTATATATAGGTCACTATTTGGAGACAAATGGATCCATCTTTTAACATCAAATTTATGTTGTTAAAATCACTTGAATTTGTACTCACATTTTGCATCATTTTAGCTTAATTACTTGCATTAATTAACTTAGCTTCCATTAATGGCTTCCATGGTAGCATAGATGCATTCATGTAGCTTATTTGGAAATTAAGGTTTCAATCTTTTTAGCTTAAAATCCATTTGGAATAGCTTTGCACTCACACATCTTGATCATTTTAGCATAAATCATTTTAAAATAGCTTGCACCATGTTAGTTTAGCATTCAAATCATGTTTTAATACCCATCTATCAATGGTTTCATCATTTTTCTTCAATAAAATTGATTGAAACAAGCTCATTATCCAAGGGATTGGGAAAGGGTCACCATTCCACATCAACAAAACACCACTCCCCCAATAGGATAAGTGTCAATGGATTAGAATAGGTGTTTCGAAGCTTGAACATAGTTTAACATGTTAAGTTTTCAATGGATTCCTAATTTAGTGTTTATTTGAATGATCTCTATTGGATTCATGTTTAGTGGATTCATTATGCTTCATATCCTCATGGATCAAGTGTAGTCGCCCTATACTAATCCATCAATCAAGTAGTATTAAAGGGGATACGATACTTCACAACATTAAGATGTGATAGGAGTGTAGATGGGTGATGGAAATAAATAGGGTGAATGATGTGATGGATGGATGTGATGCAAAGAATGATAGGATAAAGATCAAAAGATAGATGGAGGTGTGTTATTTATGCAAGGCACATATTTTCCAGGTTTTCACCAAGGTACTTTCCCAAAGTGCCATCGAAGTGGTTTTCACAAGAGGATAATTTTTTTCTTTAATTTTTTCAATCCTTTTTCTAATTTTTTTTGGATTTTCGATCAGTTTTTGGTTTTTTTGTATTTTCAAATTTACACCCTTCAAGACTAGGCATAAATTTTGTTAAGATGCAAGTTGTTGGTTGGTTCCTACAAGGGTTTACCTTCGGGTGTAGATAGATGGTATTCTCTTAATCTATAGCTTGTTTTGATGACAAAGGGACACAACCAGTTAGGCTCAAACTTTCCTTTACTGTCTTGATTTGGAATATTTTTTTGATTCTTCTTTAGAAAAAAATTGCTACCTAGAAAGACCAAATATGTATCTTCTTGTTAGAGCTATGTTTCAGTCAGTTTTTATATACTTACAAGTGATTAAGTGTGTCAAGATGAAACTCATCCAAGAATTCTAGCTCATTTAGTCAGGATACTCTGTACTCTTCATTAGTGATTAGTTTATATAGTGACACTCATAGTGATGGAAGCTCAACCTCAATAGGCAAGATATATTCTAATCCATAGAACAAGGAGAAACGGGTTGCACCTATAGGCATGGAGATACTGGTTCGATAGGCCTGGAGGGTGGGATTTAACTATAGATGATAGTCATGGCCAACTTCACTGACTATTTTCTTTAGGATATTTAGGATGGTGTTGTTTGTATCGTCATCTTGATCATTACCCTAGGGGTAATACAGGGTAGAGAATCGATGTTGGATGTTGAATCTTTGACATAGCTCTTTCACATCCTGATTCTTGAAGGGTGTTCCGTTGTCTAAGATAAGGGTTTATGAAACACCATAATGATAGATAAGGTAATTTAGGATAAACTTTGTAATTTTATTCCCTATTATGTATTTCATAGGAATGGATTTGACCCACTTGGTAAAGTACTTAGTGGCTGGTATGATAAACGTGTGGCCATTAGATGAGGTTAGAGTTATTTTTTCTGAGATTAAGCCCCTACTATGAGAAAGGCTAAGGTGTGACCATTGGTTGCAAATCTTGAGCTGGAAAATTCTCTACCAACACAATTCAACACAATTCAATCACCTCTCAAGACCACAACAATGGTTGTTTGCACAAACTCACTTGTTTTCCATTCTAGGTCTCCAAACCTATGTATTCAAGCATATATTTTAAATAATTCCATTTCACCATTGGACTAGGACCTTTTGAGACAACCATTACGCTTGAATTTAACATATCTCATTTCTGGTTAGGGTTGTTTTGGACCAAGTGCCTCAAATTAGGTCTACTACGCCAAAAACAAGACCAATTAGGCCACTTTTCCAAAGCAACTACAAGGAATCCAATCTCTAAACACCAAAAATATTTCCAAATAGTCTTCCCATGTTACATATGGTACCATTCAATATATTTTATCATCAACCAATACTTACAAATTTTTTTCCTCCACTATCACTACTCTACCTAAGCCTAACACTTGAATATGTTAGGCTAGGGCTCGGACAAAAACCCTCATAACTCCATTCCCCACCCTATACCATAAAAAAAACTTTGAAAACAACCTAATATCCACCATTCCACTGAGTTAGGCCTAGATCCAATGATAAAATGGTCTACAATACATGATTTTATGCTCAAACCCTTAAAATGAGGGTTTTACAAGTAGTTTGCTAGAAAAAACTTCAAACAAAACTATTTCTCAATGAAAAAATATCATACTTAAACCAAATAAAAGATTATTCATTATCTTAGCACTTCACACAAACATTAGACCATAACTACACTATACTGGGCTGTACAAAATAAAAAAGCTTTAGAAAATACACTAAAATTACAGAAAAATAGAGTTTCTTTGTATTATTTTTCCTCCAAATGCTTCAACAATACTACCTTGAAGTTTGTCAGGCCATATAGACATGTTTCAACTAAAATTCAATAGTTACCAACAAGATGCTCACAAACAACTGTTCACCTTCCTCCCAAAAGAAAAATTGACAAGTTGCAAGGCAAGTTTTACACTTTTTTGACAACTTTCACCAAACACACCAAAATGACCCTACATGAAAAAATTACCTCAAACATGGTCTCTCATCAACCTTATTACATCCAATAAGTGTTCAAACACAGAAACACCCACCTAAACACCTAATGACATCAATTAGGTAGAATTGCCATGGTGCCTCTACACCAATCTCCATGCTATTGACACTGGATACACTTTTGCACATACTGATGGGCTTCTCTTTCCATGGTTGGCTAGTAGTACCCCATCCTCAACAGTTTCTTAGCTAAAGTCATACCACTAGAATAGGGAACCACCTATTCCATTATGTACTTATGTTAAAGTGATCAAGGCTTCCTCTTGGTTATGACATCGTAGTATGTCCCTTTGATGCTTTGGTGGTTTAAGGTATCACCTATGATCACAAATTAGGATGCCTTCTTTACAAAGGTCTTTTTAAGGTTGGAGGTGATATCAGATGGGATGATTCCTCTACTAAGGTAGATGAATATGTCATAATACCACGGGTATCTAGGACCAACGATGACATGCAAATTTAGATTCAAGGATTTCAAAAGTCGGTATGAGAAGTTGTTCTACCAAGTATTCATATTGAATAATATTATGTGACATGTCTAACAATGATCCAATTGTTACCATAGTGTATTCTACTCAATTGTTTATGCGGAGAATTTTCTCAAAAGTTATATCAATGAAAAGGTCCTTTAGACTCTCTACCATCTTCTTACAAGGAGTAAGCTTTCCATCCTTAGTTTTGTAGTCATCATTGACTTGGTTGATAACTAGCTATGAGTCTCCATAGACTTCCATTTCTTGTATTTTTCATTGAACTGCTATCCTTAGGCTTGTGATTAGGGCTTTGTACTCAACAATGTTTTTAGTACATGGGAATGATAACCTATATGAATTTGGGATGCAATTACCTTGAGGGGTGATAAAGAGGATACCTACCCCTAATCCATGTTGGGTGAACGATCCATCAAAATACATCTTCCATTGATCTGTTGCATTGACAAGGAATACTGATTCATCAGGGAATTCAGATATCAATGGATTTCGTGCATATATAGGTGCCTCTGCTAGTTGGTTTGTGATCACTTGTCCTTTGATTCACTTGTCCTTTGATTTCCTTGCACTCCACATAATCTATGTCAAATTTAGTTAATATCATTACCCATTTTTTAATTTTCCCATGAGAGTTGCTTTGGATAACAGGTATTTCAGTGGGTCGATGTCTACAATAAGCTTGACTTGATGTGACAACATGTAATTCCTGTACCTTTTTGAAGAAAAAACTACTTCTAAGAATTCTTTCTCAAAGGATGAATAGTTCATTTCATAGCCCACCAAGGTCCTATTGATATAATAGATGGCTCTCTCCTTTTTGTATTCATCATGTTGTGCTAGAAGTTAACCTAATGCTACTGATGTGCTGAGATATAAATTATTACTGTTTTGTTTGGTATTGGTGGATTGGGAATTGGAGGTGTCAATAGGTATTATTTTATCTACTATAAAACTTTATCATGCTTGTCATCACACTTTTAAGTTATTTTGTTACATAGAAGATTGCAAAAAGGGTGGATTTTATCTGAAAGTTGTGCTATGAACCTTCTGATGGACTATAATATTCCTTGAAACCCTCTCATCTACTTTAATATTTTTAGTGGTTCCATGTCTAGGATGTATATTTTAACTTTGTTGTATCAATTTATATCCCTTTATGAGACAATATAGCCAATAAGTTTCCCTAATGTAACCCTAAAGAAACACTTTTTTGGATTTAGCCATAATTTGTACTCTTCGAGTCTATCGAAGATGGGTCCTAAGACTTCTATCTGCTCACTCATTTTCTTTGATTTTTCTAAAATATTATCCACATCATCTTCAACTATTTTTTGGATCATTTCATGAAAGATAAGGGTCATTTCTCTTTGATAGGTTGCTCATGTGTTCTTCAGCCCAAATGGCATTATGTTCCAATATTATCTTCCCTATGGAAAAGTGAATACAGTTTTGTGTTGGTCCTCCTTGGTGATCATGATCTGATTATAGCCTAAAAAACCATCCATGAGTGATAGAATTTCATACCTTGTTCAGTCTATTATGAGGTCGATGTTAGGAAGAGGGAAATCATCCTTTGGGCATGCCTTGTTTAAGTCTCTGAAATCTATGCATAATCTGATGTCGCCAATGGATTTGGAGACTAGTACCAAGTTGGAAACCCATTTAGGATAATCTATCGGTTGGATGAATCCAACGTCAAAAAGCTTTTTTAACTCAAGTTTCACCAAGAGTGTTATCTGATGGTGCATTTTCCATAATTTCTGATTCACTGGTTTAGCTTTAGGATAGACTACTAAATGATTCACAACAACTTATGGATTGAGCCCTAGCATATCTATGTATGACCATGAAAAGTTAGCTCTTCGTGTAATGCCTCGGCCTACAAACCCCATAGGACAACTAAAACAAATATATATATTTTTTTGAATGTAACAATTACACATTGCAACATTAAACATTAATACAACATAAATATAACATAACTCATTATCCTAATCCTATGGGGTACATGGTGCGAATGTTACTAAAACAAACCCAAAAAAAAATGATAAGTGATTCTAACTAAAGCGGAAAAAGAAAGCATGATAATATTACATCAAGAGAAAGATATAATCTCATAAATATAAATCATATAATAGTACATTTAACTTCAAAGTTTAAATTACAAAGGTGGAATATATTTCCACAGATACAAGACAATATAAAATTCCAAGTTACATTACAAGGCCGCTTCCCTTATAACATTGGGAAGGATAAAAATAAATTACAAAAGTACATAAATGAAAAAGAATTCTTCAAGGAACAGTCTTCTCCATGCTTTGATCACAACTGGGGGCCCAATAGGTGCATTGCACATTTCCACCCGACCGTGTGAACCCCAAGGAACACCCCCCATGCAAGGAGTCGGTAAGAAAGAACCCTTAGCCATAGACTCAAACATAAAGAACACATGTCACAAGACTCAAGCCCATGTAGTAGCATAAACATCAATAGAAAGATAAACAACTAACACAACTCCAAAGGTACAAGAAAACAAGGGGAAAAAAGGGTACAATGGGAGAGTGTCATCGCATGGCCTTCATGGATTCACTAGACTACCTATAATCTAGGAGCCGCCTGCATCTACGGTTAACTAGACATCTTGTATGAAGGTTCCACCACATAGGGTGACTCATGTGGAGCCAACTACCTTTCATGAAGACAAGGTAGTGACCTTACTAACTAGGTCTTCCCACCCATCCTTAGCCTTAGAGAGCACTAACGATAGGGGTGATGTGTCTATTTTTATCTTGTTATGTGATAACTAACCCAACCCACTAAGTAAATTAATTAGGCTTTCACTTGATTAAGGAAACTCTACCACGAGTGACCACTTGTACTCTGGCCCTGAGAAGAGCCACTCTCCCTTATGGTTGCCCTAAAACCAAAAACCAAGAGACAAGTACCACAATGCCCAAACCAAAGAATCAGAACCACAACAGGGTACCTCCCACTAGTTCCCACATGGTAACAACATGAACCACATAAATGCAACCATAGAAACACATACACATATTCCCAAACCTCTGCAAATAACACTATTCCATATAAGACATACTCAAAAGCCACATTTAATTTAATAACACAACATTAACTAACATACATTTAATTAAATAAATCATCTAGGTCTTCATTAAATCTATCATTTTCATCAATTTTAAAATAAGATAAGAAATTCACTAAGATTTCAATTTAATCAAAACCCAATATTTAATTTAAATATCTTCGTACAATTAAATCATTCACAAATTAAATAACTAAATCTATAACTTCGCTAAAAACTAATTTTGAAGAGCATCAAAGAAAATTTCATGATTAATAAACAAAATAAAATATTATTTCAATTCTATTGTATTTCTAATTTTAATTATTTCCCAGAGCAGTATCTACGTTCTGATTTTCCTAGTTAAAAGAAATCTAAATTTTAAATTAAGAAAATCAGTTGCAAAACAAAAAGCAGATTAAGTATATTATTTGACTAAGTTCAAAAATTAGTTTTGAGCTACATACTTAAATTTTTTCAATAAATCTAATTTTTCCAAAATATAGTCAAACTGAAAAAATAAATAAAGGAAACCAATTTCCACAATAATGTCAAAATGCAATTATTTCTCTATTAATTAAACAATTAAAAGGAAATCAATTACATTTTCCTTTTTAATTTTAAAATTTATCGAGACAAAAATTTACATTAATTCTTCTTTCATTTCCAAAATACTCAGACACATTTCTAGCCTATGCAATGTATGCATATATATATTTGAAAATATATATACATATATGCATATATATTTACACACATATATATACACACACACATATATATATATATATATATATATATATATATATATATATATATATATATATATATATATATACATATATACATATATATATATATATATATATATAACTTCTCATTAATAATAACTTTGATATTAATTCTTCCACTATAAAACAAAACATAAAATATATATATCTTATAAAAAAAAACATTCACATTTTTAAATAAACCACATCACACCTTAATAACAATGGCAAACTAACCAATTATGCAGGCTTAAAAAAAATGGGCTAGGGGCGGCTGAACAAAGCTGTACCCCCCTCATACCCCAAAGCATCAAAGGGAGTGGGGAGGCGGTGGAGGCTCTGCATCCACATCACCATCCTCATATGGGGGTGGTGGTGGGAGGTAGTGCCTCCCCCAACCTTCCCCACAAATAAAACAAACAATAAAAAAACAAGCCTCAAGCTTTAAACATAAATTTCGAACCTGCCCAACAATAAGGGAAAAAAAATAAACGTCCCCCATTACATCGTACGACATTCAACTAAACGAATACCAGGGGTTTCATAAAAACTATAAAATGATATATATATATATATATGTATGTATTTATTTTAGTCAACCAGATTCTGAGAAAGAAATATATCACAAAGGATTAAAATAATATCATCACAGAGATATACAAATTCTCTAGGAAATTAATTACAATAAAACAACATGGAAGACACACAAATTTCCCAAAATAAAAAATTGTGTAAAACAAGTCTCAGAGGTAAAAGGATTATCAACAAAATATTTCCAAACAAGAGGGGTTTCCAGAAATTACAACGAAGAATGAGACCAACAACTTTCGAAGGGATACAAAAGGAAAAGCAATAAGGAAATTCCTGAATAGGTAAAAAAAATTTACAGAGGAAGAGGGATTTCATATATTTTAAACATTATGCCATTACCATTTTTCATAAAAAAAATAAAAAATTATAGAGATCTAATGAGAATTTTTGAATTATGAGTCGTCAAACGCAAGCTCGATTCGAGGATGAGTTGTGAAAATCCATCCAAAGAGAAATCTTCAAAAAAAAGCGATACGAACACCCACAATAATGGATTCAATTAAAATCCCAATGCAAAAACCAAATTTTAATTTCCTTGATCGAATCGATGAAACATTTTCAAAAATTAATTATCATACTGTAAATATTTTAATCAAAAATTGAGTTGCAGACATTTTCCTCATTTTTCCAATTTCTTCCAACTTGCTTTTTCGAAAAAGCAACAATTGGAAATATATCTGTATCCTGAAAATCCAATCATGAGTTGTCATAGAATTTTTGGCAACTTCCCATGCAAAAATCCACTAACACAAAATTTTTGTCACTTCCCAAATTTGGAAGAGAATCTTCCAATTTTAATTTACACAATAAATGCCTTTTAAAATACTTTAAATCTTAATTAAATAAATTCACTTTCAACAATTAAAATTTACATAATAATAATTTTAGCCAAATCCCACTCTATTAATATTTTAAACTTAAATTTTAATTTATAAAAAAATCCACTTTTTATTTTAAACAAGGACAAATATGGTAGTGTTTCCCTAACCTAATTTCATTTCAAAAAAACTTAAACTATAATAATTTATTCAAAAATGTTATTTAATTTTTTATTAATTTAATTTAAAGAATCACTTATCATAAAATAAAAATAATGTGCTAATGTACTCGTTATTTTCCAAAGTGTAAATATCATAAGCCACATTGGATATCTCATAAATTTAATATTTTGCATCATGAAATAACATTTAATTAAAGCATAGAACACTAGACCAAGCCATAAATACACTTGTAAAATAAAATGATTAAATAACAACCATACCCATACAAATAGAGAGTGGGCATGACAAGAACAATCCCTGAACCGACTACTGACATAGGTAGGGGTACTTTCTTACCAACTCCCTAACCACATCAAACCATTGGGTAGATAGGATGCAAGTGGAGTCGACATCTGGTACCTGCATCCCTACATAACACAAAACATCAAACAACATATATATATATAGCTCATAATCAAACACATTGTGAGGGAGAGTTACAGTGAGGTAGGGTGCTCACAGATGAGCGATGCCACGCCATCTCCTTCACCCAAATCAAAGAAAGTAAACATTATCTAAGCATCACATCATCAATATAACACACAAAGTAACACCATCATAACTTGATTATCTCACACATAAGTCCAACTATCATAGTCAAATCAGAAAAATGGTCAGCTACACCCAACACATGGCAGAAAAGATGTCAAACAGAGTATCACATGTGCACCAGAACATAGCCAGAAAATCAAATTGAAGAAAACACACACACACCAAAGCAGTAACAAAGTACTAGAACATGAGAGGCACTACATCCCCCCCCTAGAACTAGGATTACTCCTGGAAGCTAGAAAATAAATAAGGAAAAGAGGCTTGGATGCGGGATGCATCCTCCCATTTTGTTGAAGTCTCATCATTCGGGTCCCATTAGACCCACACCTAATCAATCTCTTTTCCCTTGAGTGTGACTCTCCTATGTTGCAACATGGCCATGGGCTCTATAGTGAGCTGCCCATCCTCAACTTGAAGAGGATTCCAATCTAGTACATGAGATAAATTAGGAAAGTAAGGCCTAAGAACATAAACATGGAACACATCATGAATGCGTGCAAGGTTGGCCGACAAGTCCAAACAATAAACAACAAGTCCAATCCTCTCTAGAACCTCAAATGGACCCACAAAATGAGGTGCCAACTTAGAGCCTTTTCTGTAATGGATAGGGCTCTTTCATGGATGCACACAAAGAAACACATGATCACCCACCGAAAATTGATGATCAACCCTATGAGCATTGGCGTACTTCTTCTACCGATCTTGAGCTACTACCAAGTGCTCTCTAATGTGAACAACTTGCTGCTCCATTTCCTGTAGCATATCTGGCCCAAGAAGAATCATGTCCTCCAAACGGTCCCAACTCAGAGGTGTTCGACATGGGCGATCATACAAGGCCTTTAATGGTGGCATCTTGATCAAACTATGGTAACTGTTATTATATAAAAACTCAACCAAATGCATGTAGTCTTTCCATCAAGACTGTTGATCTATAACATACAAGCAGAGTATTTCCTCAAGAACTTGATTGACCCATTTAGTCTGACAATCTATTTTTGGATGGTAAGTAGAATTGAAGTTCAATTGTGTTCCCAAGGCATGCTACAATGAGGTCCATAACACATAAGTGAAAACTGGATCTCTATCAGAAATGATCCTCTAGAAAATCTTGTGCAGCCTCACAATGTCATCCATGAAAACTCTAGCCATAGATAAAGCAGTATAAGAGGATCGAATAGGGGAGAAATGTGCTACCTTGGTCAACCTATCAATGGTGACCATGATAGCATCATTCCGACATGCAGTCATTAACAACCCAACCATGAAGTCAATAGATATAATATCCCATTTCCATTCTAAAATGAGATTGGGTTGCAAAAGACCTGTTGGATGATGGTGCTCTACCTTCACCCTCTGACACCCTAGGCATCTTGCCACAAGATCAGCTATATCCCTCTTCATCCCTACCCAAAATTATAGCGGACGAAGATCTGCATACATCTTTTTAACTCCTCGATTAGTTGAATATGGAGCTTGATGAGCTTCAAACATGATTAGGGTATGAAGACCCTCAGAGGAAGGAACATATATGTTACCCGAACATCACAAAATTCCATCAGACTCAAGATTATAACCAAAAAACCTTCCCTCAAGTGCTCTAGCTATCACCAACTCTGACTTCACCTCTTGAAACCAATTGTCCAAAGGAAATGCAACAATAATTTGACCTTTTAGATCAACTTCGAGTGCCACATAAGATAACTCATGATGGTGATGGCTTAAAGCATCAACCACTACATTCTCCTTGCCCTAGATATATTTCACTTCAAAATCATATTCACAAAGGAATTCCATCCATTTTCTCTACCTAGCATTTACATTCGGCTACATGAAAATGTATTGCAAACTACGATGGTCACTATGCAGCTTGAATCTATGGCCTAACAGGAAATGCCTCCACCTCACTAGGGCATGAACAACTACAGCCAACTCCAAGTCATGAGTAGGGTAATTTAGCTCATGGTCTTTGATCTTTCATGACTCATATGCAATCACTTTGTTGTCGTGCATAAAAAATTAACACAACCCTTCCAAGGATGCATCTGTGCAAACCACAAAGTCTTGAGTCTAATTAGGGACAACAAGAATAGGTGCACTAGTTAGCGTCTCCTTGAGAGATTGAAAATCCAACTGACACTTTTCAGACCAATCATATTTCTTTCCTTTCCTATGCTAAGAGGTGAAGGGATGTGCAACCCTGGAGAAACCCTGTACAAACCATCGATAATAGCCTACCAATCCCATAAAGCTATGAATTTTTGGAACATTTTTGGGAGCAGGCCAATCTATAATAGCTTGGATCTTTGAGGGATCCATGACGATGCCTTCTCTAGATATCACATGTCCCAATTATTTCACTTTCGACTTGTAAAGTTTTTTCTTTTCCAAGTTTGCAAACAATTGGTTTTCTCTCAAGCATTGCAACACCAGCTTCAAGTTTTCCTCATGCTCCTCCATCAATCTAGAGTAGATAAGTATGTCATCAAGAAACAAAAGCACAAAACAGTCCAGACAAGTCCAAAAAACACCATTCATTAAGCTCATGAAGACTGAGGGTGCATTAGTTCACCCAAATGGCATGAAAGTGAATTCATAATATCCATACCAGGTATGAAATACAATTTTGTGAATATCCTCCTTAGCAATCCGTAACTGATGGTATCTTGATTTGAGGTCAATTTTAGAGAACACCTTTTCTCCCTTGATCTAGTCAAACAGATCATCAATCCTCAACAAGGGGTAGTGATTCTTCACTGTTACATTGTCCAACTGCTTGTAATCGATACACAACCAAAGCAATCCATCCTTCTTTTTCATGAAAATGATCAGTGCTACCCAAGGGGAAACACTAGGATAGATAAACCCCTTTTCTAAAAATTCTTCTAACAAAAAACAAAGTTCTTGAAGCTCTTGAGTTTTCATCCTATAAGGAGCCTTAAAGATAGGCTCAGCTCCTGGAATGAAATCAATATAGAAGTCAATGTCACGCTTAGCTGGCATCCCAACTATCTCACTCGGAAACACATCAGAAAACTCCTTTAGGAGAGCATAATCATCCAAATTTATCTCTCAACTCTCCTCCATATCTAAGTCACTAAAAGAGACAATAAACAACTGACACCCTTGACGAAAACACTTCTTCAATTGCATTGCAGAGATAATCCTCAAGGAGATAGGCTTTTGAATGCCCACAATTTCAACTTCTCCTCAAAAATCATCCCGATAATGAACAAACTTATGACGATAATCAATTGTCACCTGGTGTGCACTCAACCAATCCATCCCCAATATGACATCATAAGAACCTAGGGGAAGAATCCAAATATCCACTGAAGTCACAACTAAATGAAAATCTAAATTACAACCAGGAACAAGAGACTCCAATGACACTTTTTCCCTAGAAGCTAATTCAACACACCACTTAACACCTTGCTTTGCTGCAACTAGATTACAATGCTTAACAACTGAAGGGGAAATAAAGGAATTCGATGCACCACAATCAAACAATATAGAAATAGGGTTTCCCTACAACAAACTTGATGATTATCCACCGTGGTGAAAACTCGATGAGACTTGCCAGCATCTCCAATTGTCAGCTTAGATGTTGCGGGCCTCTGACTAAACTATGCAGTGCTCCTTTGCGGACATTGTCTAGCAATATGTCCCTGTTGCCCACAATTGAAACACCCAGTACCATGGCCAGAACTTCTGACCCGAAATGGAACATTATAATACTGATAGCTACCATGATTAGGTGCAAGCTATGAGGACTATACTAGCTGCTCAATCTAGTTATGCTATGATCTCTGCCAATGATGGTTTCTCCTGGACTGAAACCTATTGCTCTGATGAGACTAGGAGGGTTTATTCTTTGACTAAAACTACTCCTATCCACCCTTAGCGAGTGCAGAATGAGCCCTGGAAGGACCTACAACCTGAGACTACCCACCATGGGAACCACCACCTGCAACAGGAGTGCTACAGATCTGGACTCCAACATGTGACCTCCTAAAGCCAAGGTGAAATTCTCCTCCATAAGGTGAGCTTTCTCGACAACAATTTCCATCGTCTTCAGCTCAAAGACTTAGACACCTCCACTAATCTTAACAATTAGACCTCTAACAAAATGTTGTACTAGTAGAGCCTCATCATTAGAAATTTTGGTGTATTTCTCAAGCTCAAAGAAGTGATGCTCATACTGCTCTACATACATTTCCATCTATCTCAAATCATGAAATTCATCGACCCAACACTACCTCCAGTGATCAGATAAGAAATAGGCCCTGAACCATTCTAAGAATAATTCATGTCACTGAACCAATGTCAAGGTTTAATTTATGTTCTTCTAGTTTCCGCCAAGTGGATGCAAATCCTCTGAGGTGCATGATGGCACACCTTGCCCTAGTATTTCTCATGCATAGCAAAGCATTGATCTAGGTCAATAAGCCAAGTTTCAACTTCCAAACCTCTGCCAGAGCCATTATAAATAGGAGGACATGCCCTGAGGAGATCTCTCATGTGCCCAGTGACCACTGAATCTTGATTTTTCAGTACCTCATTCCTCCTCGGTGATCGCTCTCTCTCTCTCTAATCACACACTTCTCATCCTATGTAGGACCCAGATGACCAAGAGAATCCTCAAACAAATGACGCAACTGCTCACCACCCTGAAACTTCTATTCTAGATTAGAGTTTCCAACCAGTGGGTTGTTCTGGGACCCCTGATTTTCCTCTTGCTCCAATTCATGGGAGCTGAAAGGTGGAGAATTATGATGGCCATCTCTGCGACCACCACGACCATGACCATGACCATGTCCATGTCCTTGACCCCTAGGCATGATTATGTGCAACAAGAAAGGGATTTACATGAGTTCAAAGTTACACAACAAGATTAACATAATGGGCTTACTCAACCTACAATACCTAGTGTTGTTAACCTTAGCTCTGATACCAAGTTGTAACACCTCGCCATGCAAACCCCATAAGACAACTAAAACAAATAATTTTTAATTTTTTTGAAAGTAACAATAAAATATTGCAACATTAAACATTAATACAACATATATATAACATAAATCATTATCATAATCCTATGGGGTACATGATGCATTACTAAAATGAACCCAACAAAAAATGATAAGCAATTCTAAATAAAGTGGAAAAAGAAAGCATGATAATAGTACATCAAGAGAAAGATATAATCTCATAAATATAAATCATATAATACTAAATTTGACTTCAAAGTTCAAATTACAAAGGTGGAATATATTTCCATAGATACAACACAATATAAAATTCAAATTTACATTAAAAGGCCGCTTCCCTAATAATATTGGGAAGGGTAATTTTTTTTACAAAAGTACATAAATGAAAGAGAATTCTTCAAGGAATAGTCTTCTCCATGAAATCCAAGATCACGGAAACTACATCCACGCCTCGATCACAACTAGGGACCCAATGGGTACATTGTGCATTTCCACCTGACCGTGTGAACCCAAAGGAACACCCCCCATGCAAGGAGTTGGTAAGAAAGAACCCTCGGCCATAGATTCAAACATAAAGAACATATTTCATAAGACTCAAGCCCACATAGTACAATCAACATCAACAGTAATATAAACAACTAACACAACTTCAGAGGTACAAGAAAACAAGCAAAACAAAGGGCTCAATGGGAGAGTGTCATTGCATGGCCTTCATGGATTCACTAGACTACCTATAATCTAGGATCCGCCTTCATTTATGGTTAACTAGACATCCTATTTCAAGATGTCGCCCCATAGGGTGACTCATGCGGAGCCAACTACCTTTCATGAAGACAAGGCAGTGACCTTACCGACTAGGTCTTCCCACTCATCCTTAGCCTTAGGGAGCGCTAACAATAAGGGTGAGGTGTCTATTTTTATCTTGTTTTGTGATAACTAACCCAACCCACTAAGTAAATTAATTAGGTTTTCACTTGATTAAGGAAACTCTACCATGGGTGACCACTTGTACTCTAGCCCCGAGAAGAGCCACTCTCCCCTATGGTTGCCCTAAAACCAAAAACCATGAGACAGGTACCAAAATGCCCAAACCAAAGAATCAAAACCATAATATGGTACCTCCCACTAACTCCCACATGGTAGAAACATGAACCACATAAATGCAACCATATAAACATATACACATATTCACTAACCTCTGTAGATAACACTATTCCATGCAAGACATACTAAAAAGCCACATTTAATTTAATAACACAACATTAACTAACAAACATTTAATTAAATAAATCATCGAGGTCTCCATTAAATTTATCATTTTCATCAATTTTAAAATAAGATAAGAAATTCACTAAGATTTCAATTTAATCAAAACCCAATATTTAATTTAAATCTCTTCCTACAATTAAATCATTCACAAAGAAATAACTAAATCTATAACTTCACTAGAAACTAATTTCAAAGAGCATCAAAGATAAATTTCATGATTAATAAACATAATAAAATATTATTTTAAAATTAATGTTACTAACTTAATTTATCAAATGCAAAGTATAAATATTATTTACTAGATACAAATTTTCAATTCTATTGTATTTCTGATTTTAATCATTTCCCACAATAGTATCTAAGTTATGATTTTCCTAGTTAAAATAAATCTAAATTTTAAGTTAAGAAAATCAGTTGCAAAATAAAAAGCAAATTAAGTCTATTATATGACTAAGTTCAAAAATTAGTTTTGAGCTAGATACTTAAATTTTACATAAAAATCTGATTTTTCCATAATACAGTCAAACTGAAAATAAATAAATAAAGAAAACCAATTTCCATAGCAATGTCAAAATGCAATTATTTCTCTTAATTAAACAAAATAAACGGAAATAATTTTTAGATAGAATTTTAAAATTTATCTAGACAAAAATTTACATTAATTCTTCTTTCCTTTCCAAAATATTGAGACACATTTATAGCCTATACAACGTATGCATATATATGTACATATTTAAGATATATATATATATATATATATATATATGTATATATACATATATACATATGTGTATATATCCATATGGAAATAAATACATATTTTAAATTTATTTGATGCAACTTAAATTGAAAATGTAACAGTAACCCAATACTTTACTTCCCAACAAATATATATATATACAAATACATATATACATATATATGCATATATATTTACACATATATATACATATACTATATAAAATTTCTCATTAATAATAAATTTGATATTAAGTCTCCCACTATAAAAGAAAACATAACATATATATATATATACATCTTATAAAAAAAAAAATAGCATTTTAAAATAAACCACATCACACATTAATAATAGGTGGAAAACTAACCAAACACACAGGCTTAAACAAAATGGGGCAAGGCCGGCTGAACATAGTCGTACCCCCCCGTATACCACAAAGCATCAAAGGGAGTGGGGAGGTGGTGGAGGCTCTACCTCCACATCACCATCCCCATATGGGGGCGATGGTTGGAGGCATCACCTCCCCCAACCTTCCCCACAGACAAAACAAACCAAAAAAAACAAGCCTCAAGCTTTAAACAAAAATTTTGAACCTGCCCAACAATAAGGGAAAAATAAATAAATGTCCCCCATTACACCGTATGACGTTCGACTAAAACAATACCAGGGGTTTCATACAAAATATAAAATGATATATATATATATGTATCTATTTTACTCAACCAAATTCTGAGAAAGAAATTGCAGCAACCAAAGAAATAAATATATCATAGAGGATTAAAATAATATCCTCAGAGAGATATACAAATTATCTAAGAAATTAATTACAATAAAACAACAAGGAAGACGCATGAATTTTCATAGAATAACAAATTGGGGAAAACAAGTCTCAGAGGTAAGAGGATTATCAACAAGATAAATCCAGACAAGAGGGGTTTCTAGAAATTACAACTGAGAATGAGACCAAAAAATTTCAAAGGGATATAGAGAGGAAAAAAAAAAAAGGAAATCCCTGAACAGGTAAAACAAATTTACAGAGGAAGAGGGATTTCAGATATTTTAAACATTATGCGATTATCTTTTTTCATAAAAATAAAATAAAATTATAGAGATCTAATGAGAATTTTCGAATTACCTGGAGTCCAATGCAAGCTCGATTCGAGGATGAGTTGCGCAAATCCAGCCAAAGAGAAATCTTCAAGAAAAGAGATACGAACACCCACAATAACAAATTCAATTAAAATCCCAATGCAAAAACCAACTTTTAATTTCCTTGATCGAATCAACCAAACATTTTCAAAAATTAATTATCCCACTGTAAATTTTTTAATCAAAAATTGAGTTGCAGACATTTTCCACATTTTTCCAATTTCTTCCGAGTTTCTTTTTCAAAAAAGTAACAATTGGAAATATATATGTTTGCAGAAACTCCAATCAAGAGTTGTCATAGAATTTCTGGCAACTTCCCATGCAAAAATCCACTAACATAGAATTTTTGTCACTTCCCAAATTTGGAAGAGAATCTTCCAATTTTAATTCACACAATAAATGCCTTTTAAAATACTTTAAATCTTAATTAAATAAATTCACTTTCAACAATTAAAATTTACATAATAATAATTTTAGCCAAATCCCACTCTATTAATATTTTAAACTTAAGGTTTATTTTATAAAAAAATCACTTTTTATTTTAAACAAGGACAAATATGATCATGTTTCCCTAACCTAATTTCTTTTCAAAAAAAATTAAACTATAATAATTTATTCAATAATGTTATTTAATTTTTTATTAATTTAATTTAAAGAATCACTTCTCATCATAAAATAACAATAATGTGCTATTGTACTCATTATTTTTCAAAGAGTAAATATCATAAGCCACATTGGATATCTCATAAATTTAATATCTTGCATCATGAAATAACATTTAATTAAAGCATAGAACACTAGACCAAGCCATAAATATACTTGTAAAATGAAATGATTAAATAACAACCATACCCATATGAATGCATAGTGGACATGAAAAGAACAATCCTTGAACCAACTACTGACATAGGTGGGGGTACTTTCTTACCAACTCTGTAACCGCATCAAACCATAGGGTAGATATGATGCACTTAGACTCGACAATTCGGGTGGAGTTGGCATCCAGTACCTACATTCCTTCATAACATGAAACGTCAAACACCATATATATATATATATATATATATAGATCATAATCAAACACATTGTGAAGGAGAGTTATGGTGAGGAAGGGCACTCACGGATGAGCGATGCCACCTCGTCTCCTTCACCCAAATCAAAGACAGTAAACAGTATCTAAGCATCACATCATCAATATAACACACAAAGTAGCATCATCATAACATGAGTATCTCACACATAATTCCAACTATCAACATCAAATGAGAAAAATTGTCTGCCACGCCCAACACATGGTGTGAAAGATGTCAAATATAGTATCACATGCACATCAGAACATAGCCAAAAAATCGAATTGAAGCAAACACACACATACCAAAGGAGTAACAGATTACCGGAATATGAGAGGCACTACACTTCGCTCTTTCAAGAATGTTGCTAAGTCATTATATTTTTCATCCAATAAGGATTCAACATAGAAAGTGATCTTGGGTGCCTCTTATGTTCCCACATTGATTGAGGTGGCCTTTTCTGCTAGCACTGTTGACTTCTCTAGATGCATCGCACTAAGGGGGAGATTTAATCCCTCATCCTTGGGTTCCTGAGAGAGGTTTTCACCCTCAAATACGTCCTTTATTTTTACCATTTTAGGATTAGAAATTGTCACAATGTGGTTTTCACTCAAAGATCTATATGTTAGTTGCATTTTGTAAAATTTTCACCTGAAGGACTCAAGCATCTCCTCGTAGTATGCCACTATGTCTATCTCTATATAAAAACTTACTTTGTGATCTACCCATGGTAACTTGTCCTGAAATACCATGAATTCCGAGATCACTTCATCGTTTTGAATAACTCAAGAATCAATGGTCCTCAATTGTCCAAGTCAATTAGTTGTGGGTATACTAGGCGTATTTCAATCGATTTATTACATGAGATGAATGATGTTGTGCATATCATGAAAAGGGATTCATTCTCAAATAGGTCGGTGACATCAAGGGGGAAGTCATCTAAGGTAGTACCACATGATGTGGGCAACCAAGAGGAAGCCTCAACCCATTTAGTAGAAGTACCCTTGCCAAGAAGGGTAACCTTACTAGTAGTACAACCTAGGCCAAGATTCTTTAGATGTTTCTCAAGAATGATGGGTTCTAGGAAATCATTGTCATTTTGTCCTAGTTTCTCATTCTTGTTGTAGCCCCATCCCTTCATTGGCTACAACCCTTTATTTTCATCTTCCATGGGAAGGATAGGGACATTTTCATATTGATAGAGGAGTTTAGAGACATCCTCCTCATTGATATCTTCTTTGTTCAAATCTCCCCACTTGGTGAAGGTAGTAGTTGCCATCTTGATTGTTTTATTCTCTGTGTTTCTAGATGTGGGTTTTCCATAGGATTTAGGAGAAATAGGTAGCGCCCCCAACACAAAAGTGTCCTTCTAGCTTATAGTTTTCTAGAACCATCATCCTAGTTACTGCTTTGATATCGAGAATTTTCTACATAATGGGCATTTTTCATTTTTGAGGTAGATGTAAGGGATGATGGGTCAACAAATGAGGAGGATGGTGTAGGCCCTTTATAATTTTTAGGGATCTAGGGTATCTTGTAAAACTTGGCCTCAAGATCTCCATGGATGGTAATTTATCGGCCCTTAAAAGGAAACTTTACACATTGATGGTAGGTCGAGGCTACAACTTTTAGGGCATGGATCCATGGTCAGCCAAGCAGTATGTTGTATGAGAGATAAAGGTCTAGCACTTGGCATGTAGTCTTTGCAATGATGGGTCCCACTTGGATGGGTAGGGAAATGATGCCTTGTGATACCCACTATTGATCATCTTATGCTCTAATGGTGGTACTCTTTGGTTTCTCAATAGTTTCATCTAAATAGCCCAACTTTTTGATCAATTGAAGGGTGCAAATGTTGAAACTAGTGCCTCCATCTACTAAGACTATTTTGACCTCATGTTTACCAACAATAACCTCAAGGTGTAAAGAATGATTATGAGATGGTTTTGATGGTAGGTCTTGTTCTGGAAAGGTGATAAGATGATCAGTGATATGCCCTACCATAGCTTAAAACTGGTATGTATCAATATCCCTAGGGATAGATGGTTAAGACAAAGCATTATCTAGGATTTCCTTATGTGCGGGAGATAACCTCAAAAATTCCAAGATAGAAATTTGTGCGGTGGTCTTCTTAAGCTAATCTAGGAGATTATACTTCCTAGAGTTGGATCTAGGAAAAGCAGGTTGTTCCCTAGATTGATATGGGACTCCTTGGATAGTGACTTTTCCATGTCATGTGGTGACTCCACACTCCACACTAGTCCCTTTGATGGTGACAATTATGATGATATTGTCATAGGAAGCGACCAAATTGGAATAGGTATGTTGCAAATTTGTATAATCCTTAGCTTTTCCAGTTTTGTTCCCTTTGCTATGATCTAGCATAGGGTTCATTTATATCTGAAGATCCTAGTTACCAGTTGGTACTTTAATAGATATGGTGTCGCTTTTTATAAGGTCTTGGATAATATTTATGATTTGAATGTATTTTTTTGTTTTGTGTCCTTTAATTTTATGAAAGTCACAAATATCGTTCCTATTGTACCAGGATGGTCTACCCTATGGTTCTCGGTAGTTTTTGATATCCAGAAGTGTTATTAGGTCTGATTCTACCAACTTCTTCATAATAGTCTCAATATGTTTTGACAACTGTGGGTACTTGCATTTTGAATAGTTATACTTGTTAGGGGTTCATTGTTGTTGTGTGTTGATGTTGATCTGGTTGTTTTGGGATGTTCTTGTTTGTTGCATAGTTGATTGAACGTTAGCTATTTGGTTGTTGTTTAGCCTAGGATTACCGAGGACTACCTTAGTATCTACCACACCATCATTGGTTACATTATTTTTCTTAGTATAGACACAAGGCTTGTCATTTGAACTAGTTGATGGGTGATTGTCTTTGTAAGCTTGAGTATTTCCCTATGAGATTAGAGTTCTCTTGATGTTAAGGGCTCAAGGGAAAATCTAATCATAAGAGGTAATGCATTACATTTTCAACTAGAAGGATAAATCTTGATCAATATTTTCTATGATGATTCCCACTTGTTGTTCATCGGGAATGGGCCAGTTGCTCTTACTAGCTCTTTTTCTCCATCATTGCAAGAAATTGGTGAAATATTCTCCTTTTATTTATTTGAGAGTATACAACTCTTCTAGGCTTATGTCCATGTCAATATTAAAGGAGAAGTGATTGATGAATTTATCAAGGATTTCTTGAGAAAAATTGATACTGGGAGGCAGTTATGAAAACCAATCCAAGCATGACCTATTAAAATTTGAGGAAAGAAGTGGATTAAATAAGAATCATCGTAAGCCACCTCCATACACATAACATTAAACTCTTTCAAATGGTCCACAAGACTTCCCCTCCCTTTGTATTTATCGAATTTGGGGATTTCAAAGTTGGGAGGGAATGGTACCATTGCAATGTTTCGATCAAATGGATATGGACATAAGTTCTGTGTATGGGGCTTCTTCATCTTGCACATCTGGAGATCCTGCATTTCTTGTGATAACACCATAAGTTGTGATGCTAGATCATCTTATGAGCTTGGTGGAGGAACATACATTACATTTTGTGGGATGGCAAATGGGTTGTATGTAGGATTCTGATATGATAAGGTGTTGTATGGTGTGTATGGGGGTGTGGGATTTTGTGAAGGTGATTGAAGAGTTGATGTGTATGTTCTTGATGTGTTTGTATTGAAAATTTTATGTTGTGGATTATAGGAGGAACCTTCTTGTTGTTGTTGTTGTTTTTTTTTCTAGCCATACTGTTGAGCTAGCAAGGCTTCTTGTTGTTGTTGAGCCACAAGAGCTTCTTGTTGGGATTTTTGTTGTTGTTGTTTTGCTACTAAGGTTGCTTGATGTTGTTGTGCTGCTAAGGCTGCTTGATGGGATTGATGTTGTTGTGTTACTAAGGCTACTTGATGTGTTGTTAAGGCTTCTTGATGTGCTGTTAAGGTTGTTTGATGTGTTGCTAAGGATTCTTGCTATTATTGATGTTATTATTGTGTTGCTCGGGCTTCTTTCTGTTGTTGCTAATATTGGATGGCTTGTTGATAAGCTTGTTGTGCTTGCTATAAAGCTAATGGATGTGCTTTTAATGTAGGATCAATTGGTTGTTGGGACATATATGATAGATTTTGGGTGTTGATTTTTAGAGTGGGTAGTAGATTGTTGATGAGAGGTTGGGGGTTCCCTTGGTTTACCATTCCTTGTAAGATGGTGGATTGAGATGAAGGAATGTAAGTTTGAGGTCCCATTTTATTTTGCATGGTCAAAAGGACTATGGGGAAAGATGGGATGGTGCCATTATATTTTGTGATAGTAATGACATACTAGGACCTTGAGTCATTGATTGAAAATTTTCTCTTGTCCAATGTCTTGGGGATTTCATTGTGCTAGGGATGTGGATAAGGTATTACCCTGGTTGATGGGGCTAGTGACCAAAGGATTGTTTTGATTTGGGTCGATGATGGATGGGATGAGTGTATTTTGTGAAACCAATAGTGTAGATGAACCAGTTGGGGGTGTAGACACTAAAAAATGGCTTAGGTCTGCGACTGCATTTTCATCATCAATTCAAGATGTACTTAGAAAATGATTAAATGATTTTATCATTTAATTATAACTTAACATCACATTTCCTCTAATTAATCTCTTCTTTTAATTAATTAAATAAGTTTCATAAATTTATTTAATTAAGTCATTTAAATTAAATAATATTCTCCCACATTTAATTAAATAAATGATTATTTGTTTAGTTAATTACTCTATCTTCTCACCTAAAGTTCCTCCATAAATTAAATAGTTCATTCAACTTTTTAATCACGTACACACTTCTTCCACAAATAAAGGAATTAATTTTATAATTAATTCTTCTATTTGAGCAAATGTCTCCTACATTTTCAATCTAAAATATCATGTATAATTCTCTCCACTCCTCAATAACACTCTCTTTTAGTTCGCTCAGCTAATTGATCTATCATGTCCTTCTAACTCACACACTCTCTTAGTTATATCTCTTAACTAATCAATCAAATCAGCTAACTATTCAATCAATCTCTTAATCAAATTTCTTAACTATTCAATCAAATCGTCACACTTGATTTGGACCATTCAAATTCAAATAAATATCAACCATCGAATCTATGAAGATTCTAAAAAAGAATCTATTTAATTCTACCTTTGGGAAATCACAATCTTCAAAGTTTTGTTTTCAAAATACTTACAAGCTAATATTGCACACTCACAATCTGAGAGCATTTGAGCATTTCAAAGCAAAGTTGAGAAGAATAATGGAGATGAGTCAAGAAAGCATGGAAATTAGGTGATATTGTTCTTGTTTATTGAATTTTTTTGTTGCATTGCACTTCATTATCAATCTGGGGAATCTTATCATGATCTAGGAAATTTTTTATTTTTGTCATTTTTTATACTTCTTTGTTCCTGTTTATTTTCCCTTATCACATTTGGTGAACCCAACGTGAATGATAGTGAATGTGATGAACCCTAAAGGATTGACCTGGTGTGGCCTTGGGGGCTCATTGATTAATGTCTTTGCTTATGTTATACATAGAGAGACCTCGTAGTTCAATAATGACAAAGACTGACACGACAGATGTTGAATTTTTTTTGTAGTTTTCTAATTATTTTGATGTTTTCAAGATTTTGACATTTTTCAAAAGTTTTTGCATTGTTGACATGTTTTCTGAATTTTTTCACATTTTTGACATGTTTTCTGACTATTTTTGTTTTTTCCAAGTGTGTTAGGTCCCAAAGATCTACAGGTTTATTCCACCAAGAATGGGTGTTAGGTATTTTCCCTCAGTAGGTATTGTGTGGGATTTGCTAGTAAGAGGGATTCTAAATAGTACATTGTGAGTGTCAACTGATCTCAAGTCATAGAACTAGCAACTACTCTTGTTGTGGGTGTCATGGAATGAAGGAGGGATAGTTATATTGATATGGGCAAAGGTGAAAAGACCCTGTGAAGTGATAATAGACGATAGAGTGAAGATTGCCTACACATGGCACTTGTTTGCTAGGTTTTCACCATGGTACTTATCCAAAGCGCCATTGAGATGGTTTTCACTATTGGATGGATTATTTCTCTTTACTATTTTTTTTTATGTTTTTTCCATTTTTTAAATATTTTTGTATTTTGTGGTTTTGATTGAGCTCTCTGAAGCTGTGTAAAACTAATACATCACGATGATGCCCGGATCCTATTTAGATGAACGTATTGGACAAAATGACCTGATCTAGACACGAAATGAAAGTGGCAAATATGATGGGTGATAGAATTGGTAGATGAAAATGGTTATGGTATGATCCCTAATATGCACACTGCGTGGGCCACTAGGCTTCAGATGATAAGGAGTTTGAGTGAACAATGAGCTAGAGTACGTTAAGAGTCCATGGTCAAAGGCACATTGAAAGACATCGCCAATGGAAGTGAGATGATAAGAAAATGTGGATGGATTGAATAGAATGTATGGAATGAGTGAAAGTGATAGAGATGAAGACCTTGGATCAACAAGCGCTTTGTTTGACTTTTTGTGTTGATAGATGCCCCTAGTAATTCTTGATGCAGGAGCATTCTTGGAGACTAGTGCTTTCTAATTTTCTCTTTTTATTTTGATGGATCCAATAGCTTTTTATGTTGGCTAGAGCATGTGTTTTGACATTCTTTCTCATTCTTGACTTGTATTTCTAATTGGTCCAATAGATTTTTGTTTTGGATAAAGGAATTTTCTTTATTCTCTTTTCAACATTTCTTTTCATCCTTGATCTCCTTTCTAAGAGGGCATTGTTATCTTTGATTCTTGAACTTTTCATTTGTCCTTTTATTTAGATATGACTTGTTGATCCATGTCTATGATGTAGATGGATGGGAGTGGAATGAATGGAGTGGCTAGAATGCTTGTCAGATGAATGGGAGTGACGATGTGTTATCCCACAATTTGAACATCAATTTTTTTAAATTTACCCTATCAAAATTTATTTTATGCCTATAGTGGTTCAGCACACCCATCTTCTTGATTCCTATGAGTTATTTATACTCTGGATTGACTTGTCAAATGTGTACAATAGGTATTTTTGGATTAAAGAGGTAAGCTTAATTACAAAAATTACACTCTTTAATGTCGAGAGTTTATGAAAATCTCAAACCAAATATTTCCTAGTTCTAAGGTTCTTAAATTTCTTGATCACCCAATTCCTCTTCGTTGTTGGGAATCTTACAAGTTCTTTAAATCCTCACATCACTGACTCCAAGGTTCAAGAATTTCTAAACCGTCTGACTTCTCGATTCATTCTTTTTTTTAAAGTCTTCATTGTCACTCAGTGGTGTTTGAGGTGATCGAAATATCATAGATTTTCAAAAATTTGAAACACCCAACATGTGGTTCGAAGGTTCTGCTCCTCTCTGATCCTGCGACACTTTGACATATTTCTCAATTTTTGAAATGTCACCAATTCATTTAATTATTTGTATGTCGTATCATGGGAATCTCTTTTCAAGAGTTTTGAAACATGAACTCAATCTTAAGTCTCTTTTCTCATGAAATAAAGTGAATTTATTGAGGTGGCAATAGCGTTTTAACAGATAAAAAGTCATTATTATCTGCCGATGAAACTTAATAAACGTATCTATAGGAAAATGTGGTGGTACTTCTGAGCTCAATCTTTCAATCAACCAAGGCATTTTTCTCACAATGGGGCTTCCTATGAGTGGTGAGACCTAGGATGGTGATCCTGTTCCTATTGTACAACCCGACTTGAATTTACTCAAAGAAGAACAAGTTGATATCATCTCCCAATTATGCTCGGTCGCATGGAAGGAGAAAACCAACTATGTCAAATATCACAAAGTAATTTTCATTCTGGAGGAAGAAGAAGAATGTGCTGAGCTACACAACCTTCTCATGGAAATGCAATTGGTGGCGTAGGTCTCCCCAACAGCTGAGGCAATTTTTTTTCTTGTTTTGAATGGAATATTTTTGTAATTAGTTGAGGTAACTGTAAATTTTTTTTAATGAAACTGTTTCCATTTCAAAGTCTTTTCTTGGTACCAGTCATTATCAAGAACCGTTATTTTCTAGAAATGAATGGTTACCTTCTGGTATATATGGGATCTGGAGTGATTATTTCAAAGGGGGGGAGAATGGTCAGTTAGCTTTTTGGACATATTCTTATTCTATGGGGAGGTTGAGGTTTTGAACTCAAGTTTTGGCATTAGAAAAATAAAGAAGATATTTTTGATCTGTGTATTTGTTAATATTTTATTTTGATTACAAATGGAATTTGAATCTTAGTAATTAATCTCATTGTTTTTCCTTTTCTACAAAGCTATGTTTGTGTTATTTCTAAGGCTTTGAATTTGAATTAATTCATCCGCAAAAGTGAATCTATTGTTCATCATTTCTCGAATAATATTCGTAAATGTGGAATAAGTGGGCTTTGCATCATTTATTTGCACCTTCTTTAATTTAAGTTTTATTATCATATCTATTTTCATGGTTATGGGTAGATGTTAGTCTCCTCTTCTAATTTTAGGTTAAAAGCATACCATGTATTCCCATTTACTGCATTTTATTCGAAGGTAGTTCCACCTTGTAAAATAAGCAAAGAGAACTTGTAAATACAATCGCAAGTGACTCAAATATTGGCCAGGTTGTCATTTGTGCGGGCTAGGGTGTAAGTTCTAAGGGAGTGGACACTAAAGTGGATAGAAGAATGTACATGAAATTGCAAGGAGTGTAATTTTATGACATTGCAGTCACTCAAGAATAATCTTCAACATGATCAAAACCAACCAAATATGTATGTAGACTATCATAAGATCAAGAGAATATTTAGGATTGAATACGTGGTTTTTGTAACATTGTATACATACAAACAATTATTTTTTAGGTGAGAAAATTTTAGAAAATTAAGCCTCATTTCTGTGGGTCTTATAAAATTCTAAGAATTATTGGTTAAGTTATATATGGGATAGAGCTATCGATGGGAAGTAAGACTCATAATTTTTTCCATGTATCTTATCTAAACAAGGTACTTAGTAGATATATATTACCATCATAAGAGTTATCTTTGATTGATGATGAAAAAAAGATAGTTTTGATTCCCAAAGTAGTTGTGGATGTAAGGGAGAGGAAGCTAAGAAATTGAAACACCAAGGAGTACCCAATTTATTGAAGAAAAGTAATCATGAGGGGCAGATATATACATCTTAGGTTTTTCCATTTGTTTTGTGTTTTCCCTTCTTTAGTATTTTACTTCCAACATTGGTGTTCTATAATTATTATTTTCAAATTTTTGGACTTCTCCATCCTATCATTCTTTCCATCTATTGCTTTCCCACCATTTTATTTGACATACTCCTCTAGATTATCAATGCCCATTTCTCTAACCTTAACACCTTGTCCTTTATTTGAGTATTGTGTTATGGACAATCCCTAATCTGCAGTATAGTTTTTTATGATTCCATTTCCCTCCTAACTTCATATCATGTGTCATATTATTTCTAATAGTTTATCTTTCGAACCATTATTAATGGAATATTTTTTTCTCATGACCATTATTCAAATTTGAAGTTATGGGTGTGCATGGTAGTTGATATGTTTATTTGTGGAGGAGATAAAATAATGCATTTTCTCTTCTAAGATCATCATATACACTTAATCAATTCCTTTTAGAATCTATTTTGACCACTTGTGTTCAAGTGTGGGTATCCTAGGATGAAAATCCCAATGATTTCAAAGAATAATCTCATATAAGGGTCATATTTAAGATTTAATGGATGTGGAATCAAATTGTATTGTATTGATCTAATTTCCCACTATTATTGGTATGAATTCTCTATTGCAGTCACTAATATTATATAACATTTCAAATTAGTAAATCCATTAATGCAATAAGATATAGATTTCGATTTCATTTGTTATTTAATGCACATCATAATAAGAATAATCGAGATCTATTTATATGATTTAATATTCAACATGCAACGATGTTACTAATACATAAATATATTTTTTAAATCTAATTTATTTAAGATTTGATATAGTTCTAGGGCCAATAGTGTTAATAAAATAATAAGTATTTGTGGAAGCTTAAAAATTAGATTTGTAGTATTATTTTGGGCAGAGATATTATAGGTTCTTTATCTTAGAGGGTATAAGTGTGTGTATTCCTCCTATTTACCCATGTTAAATTTCTTATGTCATAAGATTAATATATGCTTTACAATCTCTAGAAAAGTCTATATCTAATGTTCTAAATTAGGGAATGCATAATTACCTTTACATTAGGGTTTAATATATTATATATATATATATATATATATATAAATTAACCAAAATTCTTATACCTAAACTCTTTCCTTATAGTGTTAATCATACAAATGTGAACCCAAAGTTGAGAAAATTCCATTCTTTCTCAACTCACAAAACCTCTTTGATGCCCTAGGCTCATGAATCTTTGAACCCTAATTCCCAATCCTCTTCAATACCTTAGGTTGTTGGTTCCTTCTCCTCTAAAGTTGTGGCTCAAAATAATCCAAATAAATTGCCAACTAATCCTGTATCCTTAAGAAAAAAGCTAGGTCTAGAAAAGTGAACATTTTCTTTCCTCTAAAGGTTACTCAAACTTTTGATCCCCCTACTAATTACAACCCCCATTCATCCCTTAATATTTATATTATCACTCACAATAATTCAATAGATAAAGGAAATGGATTTATTTTAGAAGGCCCTTTGCAAGAGATGAGAGTGAGCTCTAATGCACAAAGATCGCCTAAAAAACCAAATATAGCCTTCCTCAAGAAAGTAGATAAAAATAATAGATAAATATTGATATGGATGCAAGAATGTACAATAATCAATAATAGATCAATGATAATACCCCCCATTCATTATATAATGTACACAAGGCCTTGCTTATGGGAATGTACAGGATCATCATGGAAAAAATAGGTCCTTAAGTGGCAAAAAAACCAGAAAAATCAGAGTTAGGCAACTTGACATAAAAAATTGAATAAGTTATCTATATTATTTAAAAAATATGTAAGAATAGATTTTGTATAAAATTGAATTTATTTTCTAAACTACTAGGTTTATTTACAAAAATTTAAAATCTATTTGGTGAAAATTTGAAATTTCAATATAGTAGTACTTAAATTTCAGGGAAAAAATAAGAAGTAGGTGTCTGTCTGACCACCCTAAACACATTAAAATGACAATATTTTTTTATAATATTTTAAATATAAGTAGAGGACTCGTGTCCTGATGTGATGCATATTTGTTTGTAATTTTTTTCCAAGTAAATAATTAATTATAATTTTTTTATTAAAACTTTTAAGAAATATAAAAAACTCGTATGTCTCACCACCTTAACTTGGTCAAAACTTCATGAAATTCAATTTTTTGTTTTTTAATCTTATATTATGTGAAGCATAGAATGTGATGCATGTTTTGAATTCAAAAAATATGATACCGTTTGAAAGCTATAGATGTTTTTCAATCTGCCTATCAATTAGGACTTTAGTCGTAATTCAATAGAAAATGAAAAATAATTATTTATAAAATTCAAAGTAAAGCATAATTTATATTGGTGGAAATCTGATAATATCTTTTAAAAACCCTTTTCGTTTCATTAATTTTGGGTAAAAGAAAAGTCGTTAGCCACATACCCATCATATTGCCACTTTTTGGCCCATCATGATCCTGCACACACCCTTATATATACAAGGTTGAGAGATAGGACAAGAAAATATTGTGACAAGTGTTTTAATTTCCTATGTCAAGAGAAAATTAGTGATAGGATAAGATAATATTAGATGTGTGCTACTGACTTCTAGAAAGATTCCTAAAACCCTAAGTAAACTTAACATGTGAACATGTGTGAATAAGACCTACTAGATAAAATAGTTAGGTAATACATGTTGTTCACACCAACACCCTCTTGCAGATCTTATGTTCCTCATATTGTACTTGATGAACAATATTTTACTAAAGAAGTCATGACTACCACTAAAAGAGACCCTTCCCATAAACCTTAGTCTAATAATTATGTTTTTGAAGGTCATGGACCTACTGACAACTTCCACTACGAACATTTTTATACTTTTCATTTAATTGTGTTAGGTTAATAGAAACAAATATTATGCTCAAGAATAACTTGAACCTAAAAAATAATATTCTGAAATGGTGGTTGGTTTTGATCATTTTGCAGTATCTTTGAATATTTCTGTTTCAAATCAATGTTCAAGATGGAGCTCTTCTACTTTTAAGTTTGAGAAAATGTGGTTTAGGAATCCTGATTTTTCATCATAACTCAACCAATGGTGGGTTAGTGCACCATTTGTAAGAGGTTATAAAATTTATCAGTTATGTAGGAAGCTCATACATGTTAAGCAACAAATTAGATATTGGAATACCCATGTGTTTTTAAAAACATATTTGAGAAAAAAGAAAGAAAATATAAACAATTGTTTGAAGTAAATGATCACATTACTTGCATGGTTTGGATGCATCATTGTATGAAAAGTAGCATAATCAACAATTAGAATGGATTGAGTTACTTGCTAGGGAAGAAATATACTAGAGGCAGAAATCTTGGGACTTGTGGTTAAGGGATGGGGATCGTGATACAAAGTTCTTCCATGTTTCTACTCAAGTGAAAAGAACTATGAATTCTATATTCACTATTCAAGATAGAACATCCATGGCATAACTTTCTAAGGAATCTGATATTCAGCAAGAAGGTGTGAAGTTTTTTTCTAATATTTTATTTACACTTAGCAATCAAGATCAAAATTCTACAACATATGGGTAATATTTACTTGAAGTAGTTCCAAATCTTGTCTCACAAGAGGACAATGAGTGTTTGATGAAACCATTTACTCTTCAAGAAATAAAAATGTTTTTTTTTTCTTTACCACCTAATAAAGCCCCAGGGCCTCATGGGTTTGCAACTATTTTCTTCCTAAAATGTTGGGACGTCATTGGTTTTGATTTGTTGATGGCAATAGAAGAATATAGAAGAAAATGTACAATTTGAAGATAATTTAATACTACAAACATTGTGGTCATTCCGAAAGTTAAAAATCCAATTACCTTTATGGAATTCAGGCGTATTTCTCTTTTTAACATGATTTATAAGATATTCAAAAAAACAATCTATCTAAGATTGTAACCTTTTATTCTAAAAAATTATTTCACAAGAACAGGGAGGTTTTGTGCCAAGAAAAGAAAAAATAGAGGGGGCACTTGTAATTCATGAGGTGTTACACTCTATAAAGGAGCATAAATTACCATGTTTCATTATCAAACTTCATATGATGAAAGCGTATGACAAAGTAAATTGGGGTTTTTTGATGCAAGTTTTGCACAAGTTTGGGATTAACAAAAGATGGTGTAAGTGGATCCTTTCGTGTTTTTCTGGTGAAAATTTTTCAGTAATTATTAATGGTTCTCTAGTGGGTTTCTTTAGTTCCACAAAGGGAGTTCATCAAGGAGATCCCTTATCTCCCTTCCTTTTCATCATAATGGTAGAATTTCTTAGTAGATTGATTCATAGAGCTCATAACCATGGTCTTTGGCAATGTATCTTGATCCCTTCCACAAATATTTTAGTCACTCATTCATTATTTTCAGATGATAACATACTTCTTAGGAAATTGAGGATGCTCATATAAAGGAAATTCTAGATAAATATGCTTTTGTTTCAAGGAAAAAAATAAATGCAAGTAAATCAAAGATTTATATCTTTAATACAAGTGGGCCTATCAGAAGAAAGCTACTTCAATTTTTGGAGTTCCAACAAGCTAAACTCCCTTGTAAATATTTAGGGATTCCAATTTTTATGCGGGCAAACAAAATCTTATATTGGGAGAGAATCAGAGAAAGAATTAAATTCATAATTTCTTCATGGAAAGTCAGATGGATTTCCTTAGCAAGTAGAATTCTACTGATTAAATCAATTCTAGCATCAATCCCAAATTACATTCTTGTTGTTCTAAAGGCTCCAAAGAAATCATTTTTCAAATTGAAAATCTAATCAAAAGATTTTTGTGGAGGGGAAACATGGATAATCAAAAGAAGTTGCCTCTAATTTCTTTCAATAAAATGTATTCAAAAAATTGAAAGGGGGTGTTGGTTTGGATAATTTGATAGTAAGGAATACAACTCTTGGTGCCAAATTGTTCTAGTAGATATATACTAAACCTAGTTCAAAATGGTGCAAAGTAATGCAAGATAAATACCTTGACAATGCCAACCTAGAAAGAATTTTAACAATTTGAAACCCTTCCCAATGGTTTGGCTATGTGGAATTTCTTTTTGTCTTGTAGAGAGGTTATTGTTTCAAATATATCTTGGGAAGTCAATAATGGTGAATATGTTCACTTTTTGTCTGATTCATGGAATGGTCAACTTGCTTCGTGTTCTTATCAAGAGTTGTAGTTGGCTGAGCAGATTCTCACAAAAAATTGGGGGATAAGGTTGGTAGATTATGTGAAATTGGTTGATGACATTTTAGGTTGTATTGTGTGGAAAGAGTTTACAAAATTTCCAATTCTAGATTCTAAGAAAATATTTCTACAAGATATCTTGAAAAGTAGAGTGGTTTATTTAACAAGGCGTAAGGACAATATCTTATGGGCTCCATCAAAGAATGAGAATTATTTTGTCAAATATGGATATAAAGTTTTAGCTAATTTGGTGCAAAATCAAAAATAGAGGGCCTACTCTTTTTGCTAGAACCCCATGGTCCTATCCAAAGCAGGCAATTTCACTTGGCTAGCTTTAAGAAATAAGATTCTCAAAAGTGTTAAATAGGTTAAGTTAGGTATTTCTAGTCCTTTTAATTGTGTTTTATGTGGGGATGTGCTTGAGTCAGTAGGTATGTGCAAGATCATGATGATCCAAAAAGTGGCAATATGTAAGTGATATGATGGCCCATGTGGCTAATGACTTTTTTTACCCAAAATTGATGAAACGAAAAGGGTTTTTAAAAGAGATTATCAACTTTCCACCAATATAAATTATGCTTTACTTTGAATTTAATAAATAATTATTATTCATTTTCTATTTGAATTATGATTAAAGTCCTTATTGATAGGTTGATTGAAAAACATCTATAACTTTCAAATGGTATTACATTTTTTGAATTTGAAATATGTATCACATTCTATGCTTCACATACTATAGGATTCAAAATAAATATATTTCATGAAGTTTTGACCAAGTTAAGGTGGTCAGACATACAAGTTTTTATATTTTTTAAAATTTGTAATAAAAATTCATAAATAATTATTTACTTGGAAACAAATTACAAAAAAATATGCATCACATCGGGACATGAGTCCTCTACTTATATCTAAAATATTATAAAAAATATTATCATTTTATTGTGGTTAGGGCAGTCAAACTAACACCTACTTCTTATTTTTTCCCTAAAATTGAAGTACTACTGCATTGAAATTTCAAATTTTCACCAAATAGATTTAAAAAAAATTAAAAATAAACCTAGTAGTTTAGAAACTACATTCAATTTATTACAAATTATATTCTTACATATTTTTGAAATAATATAAATAACTTATTCAAATTTTTACGTCAAATTACCTAACTCTGATTTTTTGAATTTTCATTGCCAGTTAAGGACCTGTTTTTTCCATGATGATCATGCACATACCCCAGTGGATCACTTATTTGTGCAATGTTCTTTTTTTCAAGCATGCTAGTATTTCATATTGAAAAAATAAAATTTTTCTCTAGTTCTACCGAATTCTTTGTGGGATCTCTTCACATGTTGGTTGGTTCTCTTCAAGTCATCTCTTTATGCATGTATTTGGAAGATTGTTCCAACAATTCTCATTTGGAATATTTGGTGGGATAGAAAAAAAGTCATTTTTAGAGATGGAAGGTCATCTTGTGAGCAAGCTCAACTAAAAATATAACAAATAATTTCATAATCAGTCAATGCATATGTTCAGAATCACAAAAATATTTATTCTCTCTTTACATCTTTAAATATAATGACATCGTAAAGAAGTGGAAACATATTATCTTTCCATTTAAGGGTAGTCTTCATTGTCCTATAAAGCAAGAAATTGTCAGGAATGCAATAAAGTGGTCGCCTCCAATTCAAGGATTCTACAAACTAAATTTTGATGGGGCTTCTCATGGTAATCTAGGTCTATCTAGTGCAGGTATTTACATTCGGGATTGTAAGGGTATATTAGTAGTAGCTAGATCTATTCATCTTCCACTTGGTTCAAAAATTTTAGTAGAGGCTTAGGCACTTCTATATATGGCCTCAAGTTAGCTTTGGTTAATAACATTTCAAATCTGCATGTCAAAGGTTATTCATTGCTAATAATAAATGCATTTAAGGAGAAGAATATTCAGAACTGGAAAATAAATTATACCTTACAACAAGTCTAGCCATTGCTTCTAAAATTTCACTCTTATTATATCCCACACTTAACATGAAGGTAATCAATTAGCATAATTCCTAGAAAATATGGGATGTGATAAAGTGTGTTTTGAATATTTAGTAGGATTCAATATTTTACACTCTTTTCCAAAGCTAATAGCTATTATTTCCTCATAAAAATTTATCTAACTGTTATTTGGGTTCGGTTATAATGTCCAGTAATATGAATTGGTAGTATTGTCCCATTATTCTAGTGGCCAGGTCACAAGGTAATTCATAATTTAATCCACACAAACTCAATCAACATATGTGTAATGGGGTCTTTTCTAAATGCCAAATTACTATGTCATCTATTGAACTTGTCAATCAACATATGTTGATTAGGGATATGCTTATGTGGTTGATACCAAAATCCAAATCATCATGTCCTCTTCAATGCCACCTTGATGCAAACATATGCAAAGTGTCATTATGTTCTCTTCTAATGTATTGTGTATGTTGCAATTACATAGCTAAAGACAAGGTTATGATTTCTCTAATGTATTTTACCGTGAAAGAGGAGTATTTACATAATGGTGTTTTGCTAAGGGCTTGTCGAAATTATGATTTTTGGAGCAGACAAGGGGTGTTGGATCATGGTGTAAAGGTCAAAGAGACTTCTTCATATTAGAGTGAGTAGCTTTAGAGTCCCTTCAACATGGAAATGATAGCTTGATAAATGGTGGAGATCAAGCCTTGGAGATCAGACGGTGCTCACAGTGAGTTTGGTGGGACTAGATTAAGTGAAAGGTGTAAAAGGAAGGTGTTGGCCTGTGGATAGGTAGTGTTAACCCATATCAGGGAGACTTTTGGTTATTGGATTGAGTTGATTTAGAGTCCCTTCTGGTGGAACCCTTAAAATTTTCCCGGTTCTACTGAATAAATAAAGTTAAACCCTGATTGTCATTGCCTTAGGGTTCTGGTTTTGCAAATATTTCATGTTCATCCCCTCATTTGGCCATCGGGTTTCTATTTTCTAGTTGACTGGTCTTGTTGGTTCTCGATATTTTCCTTAATCCCTCATGGCTTTTAATCTCATGGATTTACTGACCCTTTCATTATCCCACTCATTGTGACTAGGCCATCCTTTAAAAACAACCTTTGATGCACGTGCTGTAAGTTTTCCTTAAGTTGGGCTTAAATTGTTCTCATCACCTATCACCTATTTATTTTTCAAATTCCTATGTCAAACCCATGATGAGAGATTCCCTTCCTATTTTCTATCGGCCGCCTATATACGTTCATGTGTTCATTTGTGTCCATGAGGAAGTAATGCTCGATGAGTTATGTGGTCAATATTTTGAACCATCGTTACACTTTTAACTATCATTGGTTGTTCTGTGCAAGATAAAGTTGAACTTACGACCACCGATGTAAGAGTCATTTCCCATTGCAGAGATGTAGTGCTTCATTGATTTACCTTGGCCATATATGGGCTATCAAGTGATGAGTGATAAAACTAAGATTGATGGTCACATTCCCTGATAGAGTGGGAATTTTCAATCGCACAAGCTTCCTTGTTTCATAAATGGTGCTTGTATTGAACCAAATAAGTGAATTAAGATTCAATTTTCATTCTCTACCTTGCTTATGAGGAGTTGAATGAAGTAGAGATGAGGTGGAGACACAAGCAGAGGAAAGTTACAAAGGTCATTTCCCGGGTAAGTCCCTACCAAGTGCTGAAAGTCTTATTTTATTATTGAATGGTCTCTATTTTTTGTGTGCCTATAGTCATATGTTGGGTTTGGAATAGGGTTTTCTTTTGTATTATGAAGAATTGGGGTATATTATGGGGTAGGGTAACATTGAAAAGTTAAGTAGTGCTTTAAAATTGCAATTACGAGTTTTATACCGTCAATTCAACACCTATTTAGAATTGTGATTGAGAAAGAAACCCTATTCTGAGGAAAGGATGAGTCAACGAAGTGATTCCTCCACTTCTAAACCTATATCAAAAAGAAAGAGGCAACAGGCTTCTCATTAAATAGCACAAGAGTCTAAAGGCCCTGACAGGAAGAAAGGGTACCCAAAGAATTATGTCTATTTTATGGACAAGTTTCAACCTTCGGATGTCAAGTTCTGTAATAGGAAGGCTATAGGGGAAGGGGTTTTAACCTCTAATTTTAAATACCTCATGGTAGAGATTGGTGATATTGTTGTGCCGAACTTGGGTTGGGAGTTGTTTGTGAATGCCTTCACAAGGAGGCATGCTCCTCACCCTGGCCGAAATGTTTGGGGATATGACCTGGGAAGCTAGTTGTCCCAAATTTCTTTATGGAAGTGGACTTAATGTTCCAGCTCATTGACAGATATGACGATGTCAACAGGGTTATTACTAACACGTCTAGAAAAAACCTCCTAGAAGTAAAGAGAAGTAAATTCATAGAGGTCTTCGACATGAACCCTGATACTATCGAGAAAGTTAGCATGGAGAACTTGCAGAAGTATTATAATGCACATAGGGTTGGATACATAAAAATTGAATTACCCAAGTACGAGCTAGAATAGGGTTCCACGTTTGGACTCAAGGAGGTCAAACCATTGGATTGTGAAGAATTTATTGATTATTTCAAGTACACATATTGCATGTTGCGTTAGGTGCTCGGGATTAAGTGTGATGAAAGGATATCATCAGATATGCTAGCTATGATTACGAATATACAACACAAGTATCAACATAGGTGGTTCGATTCTTCTCATTACATTGCTGAGAAATTCCACTATGATTTAACGAGGTTAAAAGAGAGAAGAACCCCATGGAATTTCAAGCATTATTCTGTGCTGATGCACATGCTCCTTCATCAAGGTAGGGAGGTTTTCAGTAGGTATCTACAATCGAGGCGAGTAGATAACAATAACCATAGATTACTTGTGCAGATGTGGACTTACATATGGGATTTGCATTGCTCCACCTCAGATTATACTCAGTTCTACAGCACAATAAAGCATACTATCTTGGTGCAAATGGGGGTAGTGCCAATGGAAATAATTTTTAAAACAATTAGAGCTTTATTAAGGCCAAAAGAATACGGAGATGATCCCAATTATGAATGTAATTGGGGGGATTGGTATTTTTATGGCAAATGTAGTGTTATTAGGTGCTACAAAACTATTGTCGCCCCACATGTACTACTTGTATATTTATCTAATAGGTTGCAATTTATGGAGATCATGTGGAAAATGGATAATCGTGATGCTGATAATTTTAGGGCCTCTAGGAAGGCCTCAATCATTGCCACTACTTTTTCTTTTGATCATTTTATTGTCACTACCAAAGAGGCCTATGAGGTTTTTTGTATAATGGTAAATAACTTGAGGATGGGTGCAGCCCCTATTAGGAAGTTTTTGCTTGAAGGAGTCATTGATAGGGAGAAGAATAAATGAGGAATATCAGGGTATGGGCCTCACCAATTTCTTTTCAAGGAATATGTAGTAATAAATTTGTTGACAAAAACTGCTGCCCAGGATAGAGGAGTAGTATGGATGAAAATTGTTGAGGTAGAGCAAACGACTCAAAGAAATAATTCCTTTTATGAAAGTCTGTATAAAAATACTACTGATAAATTCACCAAAATGAAAATACTCAGTGATTTCAGTGATGGCACTTTCTTTGAGAAGGTACAACAAGTAGAGGACTTAGCCCAGGCTACCTTACATGAGCACTTGATAAAGACTGGTGGCCAATCAAAGGATTTGGTGGCACTAGAGGTTCAACAGTAGCCATTGGATGTTGAGGACACCCCTTCCATGGACTTAACCCTTGAATATGTTGGTGAGACACAAGATGTTGAGGCTAACATACACTAGCCTTCCACTGAGTTTGATCCCATTGAGCACTGAGCAAAGAAGGAATTTTCTTACCTTGATGTTAGGGATGCAATGAAACCTTTGGTCCTAGATGATAGGCTTATACCTTGGGAGTATGATGAGAGCTAGGATAATTATGCAAGGCTTTTAGCCTGTGCTAAATTCCTAGAAAATGACTCTTTTGTGGCTTCAGAGGAGTTCAAGGAATTTGTTGCTGAGTTAAAAGCTTAGGAAATAAGTGATAGAATACAAGCTGCAATGGAGATAGTTGATCCTTCTTAGTAGGAGGAGGTGAAAGGGTGTATTGAAGAAGATATTTCTCAAGAAATTGCTCAAATGAATCCAGTAGAGGCTAGGAGGTTAGTTAAAGATAGTGGGATGTTAGTTATGATTGGTTGGAGTTTGCCCTCCATAATTGTCTTGGATGCAATTAAAAGTGACCGAGGCGATTCGGTGTCTAAAGAGACATTCAATGAAAAGACCTTTGGTTTGGGTTTTAGTCCCAATATACATGCATTGGCTATTTTGTGTCTAACTCCAGACTCAGGGATATGTGCACTTAGTAGAACAATGAATGGCCTCTTGGGTGATGTGATCATTGGAAGAGCTTCAGAGATGATAGCCTCACAAGCTGCAAGGTTGACAATGAATTCATGCATGTTGAGTGTTGATACTACAGAGATTAGTCAGACTATGTACTCAACATTGTTAGAGAAGCACAACAAGCTGGCTGAGGAGCATAACAAAGTAAGAGTTACTCTTGCCAAGGCTTGCCAAAAGGCCCTCTAAGCCTCTCCATCTAATACTTCACCTCACAATAAGGATACCTTGAAATTGAGAATCAGTGCTTTGAAGAAGGAGCTCCAGACAACTGAGGCTGATAATGATAAGCTCCAAGAAGGCATGAGAAACACTTCCAAAGACATGGCCAAGGGTCTCCTCAGTTACATATGGCATAAGATTGGTCTAAAGACAAAAAAATACATGGTTGACATATAAGGGTGTCCATGAATCCTATGAGAAGTTTTATAATACCCAAGAGGTTCTGATGAATACCTAGAACAAGTGGAGAAATAGGTTGAGTAGCTTGAAATGAATTCAACCAAATGCAAAAGGAGATATTGAAGTCCTAGAGTAACTCCATGAATCAATCAAAAGAATTGAAGATATTGGAGAAATTACAGGCTTCCATGAAAGAATTGGGGGATTATTGCAAGGAAAATTGAAGGATTTTAGGGACATGGAGGAGCAAGGCATGCCTAAGGTTCTCAATGAGGATGGGAAGTTAAAGGATTATGACTCATGGAAAGCTTTGTTCAAGCATCTGATAGTTAAGTGTCTTGAGATGGCCTATGTTGAGGATAAACTGGACTTGACAACATTAAAGGATTTTATTGATAATCTTATCAACATTGAGATAGGAATGGACACCTTTGTGAAGGAGGCTCGAGTCATGTTAGATGCAAGGTACAATACTTATAATGTCAAAGTGCAGAAGTTGCTAGCTGACAGTTGGCCTACTGAGGAAGAATACAAGGATTGGTTAGATAAATATGCTGAGTAAACCACCAAGGGAGTGGTAAGATGGATATAGAATGTGGTCTATTATAGTACAGGTCTAGCCTTTGAAACAAAATTTGCACAAAGAAATCTATATCCTCTTAGCATAATATACACATGAGGGTCTAATCAAGTTTCTCTAAATATGCTCTTTGCTCTTTCATTTCAATTTAGTTTATTTTTTTGGATAATGCAATGATGTGGAATTTTAAAACAACATGTGAATGGTTGTTATGTGCTCATCCGAATGATTTTGTTTTTGGTTCTTTCCTCCCAGTTTGTAAAGTGCAAATATAACTATCGAGGGGTTGAAATAAAATTAAATATTGAAAGATGCAATATGAAATGTAATTTGGTATGCCAATAGCCCGATGCTTGTTTTGCTCCCTTAATTATATAAAAGAGAATTCAAGGCTATTGTGCGGGGGTCTTTGAAATTTGGTTGGAGCTTAGGTACCTTTTTGTGAACATTACCAAGAAATATACAAGTAATATAGAATTGATAGTTGAGTCTAGGATTATGAGTTCATCTTTACAAGTAGCTTAAAATTTATGCAATAGTTGTAGCATTTTGACATCAATTAATGAAAAACTCAAGGCAGATTTTATCCTATGAAGTGATCTGTGAATTAGCAATGAAGTAGTTAAAGATTATTTCATTGGTCTCTAACTTTTGTGATTAGATGTGTGTTTGTATTATATGCTTCGATTCAAAGAATTGATTAAATGCTTTAGTGCGATCATTGATTCATGTATTGTGATGTAGGATCTCTAAGAATTGTTTGTTCTGATCTTTTTAGTTATGAATTTCTAATGCAAATTCATAATAGTATATCAATGCTAATGCTGTAATTATTTCTTTACTGTTATTTGCAAATTTGACCCTATCACCCTTTGATAAGTCACTGCTCTGTGCATCATTTGGATTTTTGTGTACCTATCCAATTAAATTGTGTCAAAGAACAACTCATTTAAATAGAATCTCACTTATAATGATGATGGTTGAGATTATCCACTAACTTGTGTATTCTCTCCTTCAAGTCACTGGATGTGAAGAATTTTGTAGATTCTTGCAAATTGTTGTACTCCAAGTCCTATTTTGAGTATGTATCTGTTGAATTTACAATGTATGTGGAGTTACTATGAATTAATTTTATAAATACATTGTGTGATTACCCTCCCGGGTATTGCAGAGCCTGAAGTGTAGGAGGAAAGAGAAAGTGATTTCTCTCATTCATTGGCCAACCTCTTGTAGGCTACTGACTATTGGAAAAGGAAAGTCCATAGGCTACCCATGAGATCCCATTGGATTTTAAAAAGGAAACAACAGAATGGCGACTCTACTGGGAGTCAAGTCATAAATAGCCAGTTTCCAAAATGCCTTATCATAGAACACTATATCATATAGTGACATTCTTATATAGAGTCGATGTGTTTGAAATATTGCTAGTTGTTGTCTCAAGTATTTAGTTGTATTGTTTCACCAAGGTTCATGATTAGGTTTCCCGCATTCTAATTTTTCAAAGTATCATGTCCAAGATTCATTCATAAACATATTGTATTTGTTAATGTTTGTCAGTATACTTAAGAGTTTGACAAGATTGGCATAAATTGTAACACAATTGCTACAAATTGGTCCCAAGGAATTCGTGTGGTGACTCTAAACTCTTTGTACCAGTGCGAGATGATGTTTAAATATATTAAGGAAGTGGTGAAGAAGAAGAGAAAGAAACCAAAATGGTCGGTGGACATAAAGACAATCCAAATACAAATGCGGGGAACTCAGGGCCACATGAAGAAACATCTAGAGTAGAAGTTGGAAGGAGAATTGTACAAGAAAATGAATCCATGCAAGAAGTGGGTAAATGAAAAGGATACTAAAAAATGTAAGTCTGCTCCTAACCCTCTTCCTGAATGCTATGGTCATGCTAGTTCTAATTCAGAATGTGAAAATAATTTGTTAGATTTTGAAGATCACAGTTCTACTGAGATTAGGGATGTTTACATGAAATTTGTTGTGGGTGAGCAATCCTTTGACCTTGGATTAAAGGCCATGGAAAGGAGGGAAAGGGATAGGATACAAAGAGATAATGCTATTGCTAGACAGGCTAGGATTGAGGTACAATTGACTCCCGATTCTTACCACTGTACCCTGATCCCTTTAGATTTGTTGATGGGAGATGACGAATATTCCTGTAATATTACCCCCAGGATGATGTTACAATAGCATCTGATGGCAATTCAACTTTTCTAGAGGAAGAAGTTCTCAAAGATATGAGAATGCGTAATGAAATATATTCAAAGTTTAATGAGAATAGAAAAAGGAGGGAGGCAGAGAAAGAAAAAATGATTAGGGATGCAATAATTTAGATGGATATTTTGTGAAGGAAGGTTGAGAAGATGGAAGAATTAGATAGGTTAGCAATTGAGGCTGCCCAAACAATTGGCCCAGTTATGCAAGAGGTTGTGCCCAAGATCCTTGCAATTCCTTTTGTTGATAATTTTGTCATAAATTCACAAACCAGTTGTCTTCAAAAGACTTATCCCAGTTAATCCCTTGCCGAAAAATGTGAACCAGGGCCCCCAAAATGATACCAAAGGAAAGAAACCTATGGAGGGAGATAAGATAAATGAGGGAAGTTATCCTAAGAAAAGCATGCCACAAGATGAGCCTATCCCTTTGATTGAGAAATTGATGAGAGAGAAACAAGAGTTGGAGAGGAAAACAAAGGAAATGGAATTACTTGTAAATAATGAGATGAGAAAGAAACTCAGTTTCTTGGAGTCTATTGTAAGAGGTCTAGTCCCTGAAGCTCAGAGTTCCTAGATCCATATGTCATCCCCAAGCTCCCATCTAGATGAGAAAATATCCCCTAATGGAAAACCCTCTAGTTCCTCCTCCCTCAAGACAAGGTTAGAACAATCCATTCTAACTAGCGATATGATCCTCACTGTAGAAAGCCCGAGGGAAATAATGAAAGGAGAAGGAATTGTGATGAGTAGAATAATGATGAAGAACCTTTTGGGAGAAGGTTGTTACATACAGATAGGTATACACAACTATGTTTTGAAAATATTCTTGGATACCCAAACCCAGTTCTAGACAATGCCAGGAAACATGTGCCCAAATTTACTAGCAACAATTTTCTTAGCGGTGAAGACCATTTGAAGGATTTCCAAAGATTCATGGAGGATTTTGAGTTGTGAGATGAAGATGTCGACTTGAAATACTTTATGCAGTCCTTGACAGAAGATTCTAGGGACTGGTACATAAGTTTTCCAGATGCATGCATTGATTCAAAGGATTCTTTTTACTACATTTTTAGGAACAGTATGGGGGTCAGACTGATCCATGCTTTTGACTCAATGATTTTAACAATATAGCTAAAGGGCATGATGAAATAGCAACTGAGTTTAATGCTAGGTTTCAAAAGGAAATGTATAAAGTCCTTGCTTACCTGAGGCCTAATGAGAATGCATGCTTAGTTGTGTATTGCAATGCTTATGATCTAAAGATGTGTTACTTTCTTAGAGATAAAAACCCACAACATCTGAGAGAGGCTTACAAGACAACAATTAATATTGAGAATAATAGAAAGGCCTCTGGTAAGGTAGGAAGAAGGGATGAATCTAAGCTTCTGAAGAACCCAAGGACCCAAAATGACAAGACGAGTAAAGTTGCAACCCCTGAGGGTAAATTAGATCAAGTCCTTAGTGTATTGAAGGCTGCCAAGAATGACAAGCCATAGTTCCAAAGGAATGAGAGGCCTCCAAGGCTACAAGACTTCCCATGCCATACAAATTGGAACAATGGGAATCCTGTTCAAAACAATAAGAAAAATGCTCAGGCCACACCTAATCCTTTGCAGAGGAATTCTACTAATGTTGTTGATGGTTTTCCTCGGTATGAGGTATGTCAGATGCCCCACTCATCACAACAATGTGCCATTGTGAGATCTATAGAAGAGACCCATGATGACCAAGGAGAATCCGATTCTCCCTAGGGCCATGACCAAATGACAAATGTGTTCATGATTAAGTTCAACCTTAACTATGGTGAGTATTCTTCTAGTGATGATGTTGATGCTAATGATGTTGATGTGCAATGACAAGAAGCTAGCATACATCATTAGCATGTATTCTCAAATGAAGAGATAGAAAATGATTGTACTATATACACTTTGGAGATAGACAATGTCTCTTTGCGGAGACCTTTGAATGAAGAAATTGAAAGGTATACAGTCGCATTAGCTGCCAAAGCAAGGAGTGACCTCCAATTGAGGAATGGAACTATGAGTGGTGAATCGGGTACCCTTGGTAGTGTGTTTGTTAAGGAAAAAAACAAAGGATCTAGCTCATCAAACTAAAAGGTTGATACAAAGCCCAAAGAAAGTAAAGAAATAAGGATTTGGGCTAAGAAGAATAGTAAAGCAAAAATTGATAGTGAAATTGCCCCTCAAGCTTGGAAAATTAAGGATGATAAACCTTAGGTTGAAAAGATTATAGGGAAAGGTGGGAAGGTGTATCCTGGAGATTTCATCTTCCCCAAACTACCAAGTTACTCCCTAGTGGACATGTTCCAGGTCCTATCTTAGGTCAAAGTTGTAGTTCCATTATTGGATACAATGAGAATCGATGAACATAAGGATAAGACTTGCATTTATCAATAGTATTATCACTAGTGGAAGTAGCAAGTTGATTGAAGATCAGCCTAGAGAAAGTAAGATTCGAGAGAAGGATGTAGAAGTGAAAGAAATAATAGATCAAAATCCCAAGATATATCTAGGAACTACCATTACTACTAACCCCAACCAGGTTAACCCTTTTTATCTCAGTCTAATCATTGATGGTAAGCTTATTAGGATTTGTATGATTGATTTAGGGGCCTCAAGTAATTTTATGCCAGTAAAAATAATGGAGGAAATGGGTTTGAAAGTGGAAAATATATGTGGAAAGTGTTATTCTATGGATTCAAGGGAGGTGCCTGTTATAGGGATAATCAATAGAGTGTCGTACAAATTGGTAGCATTCCCAGAAAAGGAATTATTCATGAGCATCATAGTGGTGGACATCCCACTAACATATGGGATGCCATTATCTACACAATGGAGTGCTTCTATGGGGGGAAGTATATAATGCAACCTATCATTTTCCACCTTTTCGATCAACCAAAAGGATATTAAGATTGCAAGGGAGCCTAGGATACATCATATGATCGAGCATGTGGAAGGATCATAAGAACCTATAAGGATTCATTTTGTGGATATTGATCTTGATTCTTTTTAGGTTGAAGAAGAGCTGTTAGAAGAGGAGATAGAGCCTACACCTATTTGTCAAGAAGTCACTGATAACTTATACAAGGATGCTCTATGGACCATGTAATTTGATGGGTCATGTTCTAAATATGGCTTGGGTGTTGGCGTCATTCTTGTTTCCCCTCAAGGTAAGACCTTCAAATACTCCTTCTTATTGTAGTTCACTTGTACAAATAATGTTGCTAAATATGAAGCCCTCTTGCTTGGATTGAGGCTAGTTTCTAAGCATGGTATCAAATTATTAAGGGTAATAGGTGATTCTGAATTGATATTCTCCTAAGTTAGATCTAGGTTTGTTGATAAAGGTAAGAGGCTTAAGCAAAATAGAAATGTGGTCTAGGACACCATAAAGGCTTTTGATGCTTTTGGTATAGATTGGATAGAAAGAGGCCAAACTGTTAGAGATGATTTTTTAGCCAACATTGTTGTCAAGCTGGATGATGTTACATTTGATGATGTCTCAAGTATAGAAGTACAAACCAGGCCTATAGTACTTGACAAAATTTGCAATTGGTAGGTGTTTGATGGTGATAATGACATTCTAATATTTATGCATTTTGTTGACCAATATGAGAGTCAAGAGATTGAATTTGGTATATTTGTTGTTTAGATTAATGGCAAAGAAACATTGTTTGGGAATGAGATAATTCAACTAAAAATGAATAAGCTTCCTATGGGATTGGTTGCACTAGAAAGGGTCTTTGACAGCCCTGACAAGGCAAGAAGTAAGCACACATCTCCTCATAGGGACGACTTGGAGGAAATAAACTTAGGAACGAAGAACTCACCTAAAAGGGTGTACATTGGAAAAAGGATGAAACCTCATGTGAGGAGCATGCTAATTACCTTATTCAGGAAATATAGACATGTGTTTGCATGGCCATATGATGAACTTAAATCATATAGAGAGGACTTGTTCCAACATGAAATTCCTTTGACGCCTGAAGCAAAGCTGTTATGCTAGAAATAAAGACCTATCAATCCAACTTTTCCGCTGAAAATGTAGGAGAAGCTTACAAAGCTCAAGGATGTGGTCATCATTAAACCTATTAGGCACTCTTCCCAGGTTTCAAACTTGGTTCTTGTCAGAAAAAAGAATGGTGATATCAGGTTGTGTATAGACTTTGGGAATCTTAATGTAGCTTCCTTGAAGGAAAACTACCCTTTGCCTAACATGGAAGCCATGATGCAGAAGGTCATAGGGTGTGAGTTTCTTTCAATGATGGATGGATTCTTAGGTTACAACTAGGTTATGGTGAGAGAGTCTGAGTAGTACAAACTACCTTTACAATAGCCTGCAGTACATATATATATGTACGAATGCCTTTTGGCTTGATGAATGCATGTGCTACATTATAGAGAGCTATGGATGTAGCCTTTGTATATTTTATTGATCTTTTCCTTTCCATATACCAAGATGATCTTACTGCTCATAGTAAGGAGGAGGACCATTGTTCCCATTTGGATAATATTTTTGTTAGAGCATTGGAGTATGGGATCTCTTTAAATCCCAAAAAATGAGTTTTTAGAGTCAAGGAAGGAAAGCTGCTAGGCCATATTATTTCAAAGGAAGGAGTCAGAATTGACCCAGAATAGGTGGTGGCTGTAGATAAGATTTCACACCCCAAGAACGTAAAAGGAATCCAATTCTTCTTTGGCCAAATAAATTTTGTCAGAAGATTTATCACGAAATTTGTTGACATTGTCTGAACTATTTCCAAAATGCTAAAAAGGGGGGAGAAGGTCTCATGGACGAAGGAGCCTATAAAGGCTTTCCAAGCCATAAAGGATGCAATTAAGGAATCACTAGTCTTGAAATATCTAGATTATGCCAAACCATTCTAGTTGTTCACTTTTGCATCATTCCACCTATTGCCTTTTATAGAAAAACCTTACAAGCTACTAAACACAAATATGATGCCATTGAGAAGCAAGCTTATGCTTTGGTGAAGGATTTTAAGAACTTCAGACCATACTTGGAAGGAGCTACAATTGTTTCTTATGTTCCCACTACAATGATCAAGGTCATATTCACCCAGCAGGAGACCATAGGTCAATGGTGTAGATGGATTAACCGCATTCAGGAATTTGATATAAATATTCAAATAACTAGATTGGTAAGGGGACATGGTTTGGCCATATTACTGGCTAAGATAAATCTAGAAGCCAACTAGATAAACCAAGTGGGGCATAAAAATGTGGCACCTTTACGTGATATTTAGACTTGTGGGTGGTATAGGAGGATTGTTGAATATCTGTAGACCATGTGATACCCTAAGGGTATGCCCCACAATGAGAAAAGGACCTTGAAATTACATGTTATTAGGTATGTCATTATTGATAGTGAATTATGTGGAGAAGCGCAAAGGGTATATTGCTCAGATGTGTGGATGGTGATCAAGCAAAGGATTTGATAATCGAGCTACATAAGGGATCATGTATGGGATACTATATGGCCAAGAATACCACTCATAACATATTGAGGGTAGGTTTTTGGTGGCCTACCATCTTCAAGGATGCTCAACGGTTTGTGAAAAGGTGTGATGCTTGTCAGAGGTTTACTAGTAAGCTAAAATTCTCAAGAAACTTACCACTATGTCCAGTAGTTGTTTAGGCTCCTTTTCAACAATGGGGCCTTGAATTTATTGGAGAAATATCAGAGAAGTCCAGTGGAGGACATGCCTGGATATTAGTTGCGACTGACTATTTCACTAAGTGGGTTGAAGCTATTCCCACTAAAAAGGCCACTAGTAAAGTGGTTATTGATTTCTTGATGAATAAATTTTTGAGAAGGTTTGGGGTTCCAAAAAGAATCATCTCTACCAATGCTATGTGCTTTAGTTATAAAGAGTTCATTGAATTTTGTGACAATATCGCATAGAAATATCTTACTCCACCCCATATCACCCTTAGGGGAATGGACAAGCTGAATCAAGTAATAAGAGCCTGATGAAAATCATCAAGCGAATATTGGACAAGAACAAGAAAGCGTGAGATTCAAAGTTATAGCTTGCATTGTGGGCTGACAGGATTACTGTAAAAAGGGCCATCAGACAATCCCCATTCAACATGGTATATGGAGTTGAGGCCAAAATTCCCCACAACAATCTTCTGAAGATGCACAAATTTATTTAGGAGTATGATGATGACATATGTGATGAAATGCAACATAGGATGCAGGAGTTAACTGAGATTGATGAGGTCATGAGAGAGTCCCATAAAAGAAATGAGAATTTGTAGTTATAGGTTAAGCACCTGTATGAAAAAAGAGCTATTGAACGAAAGTTTGAGCTTGGGAACATGGTACTAATGTAGAATGTGAGGATGGAAGCCAAAGGAAAACATGGGAAGTTTGATTTGTTGTGGTTGGGACCATACTTGATTGTTGAATTCCATGGAGAAGATTCCTACTTCTTGCAGTCCTTGATAGGAAAAATTCTATTTTTGAGTTGACTAGTCATGTCGATTCCCAATATTTTCCTTAATCCCTCATAGATTTGAATCTCATGGTTTTACTAGCCCTTTCATTATCCCACCCATCGTGACTAGGTCATCCTTTAAAAACAACCTTTGGTGCATGTCCTATAAGTTTTCCTTCAGTCGGGCTAAAAGTGTTCACATCGCCTATCACTTGTTTATTTTCAAATTCATGTGTTGAATCCGCGATGAGCGATGCCATTCCTATTTTGTATTGGCCACTTGTATACCTTTGCATGTTCATTTGTGTCCATGAGGAAGTAACGCCCAATGAGTGATGCAGTCAATATTTTGACCAATCGCCATGCTTTCAACTATCGCTGGTTGTTTTGTGCAGGATAAAGTTGAACTCACAACCATCGATCTAAGAGTAATTTCTCATCACTAAGATGTAGTGCTTCACTAGTTTACCTTGGCCATATATGGGTTATCAAGAAATGAGTGATAAAATTAGGATTGATGGCCATATTCCCTCTATCGTAGATCAATAACTTCTATCTCATTGTTGGCCTCCCAACTATCGCTAGTTGGAGTTCTAAAGTGGACTTGGGAGCAGTGACGCTCCATGTCATAAATATGAAGGTGACACAAATTATCTACCTCACCCATCACTTAGTACATATCATATCGTTGAAAGCACACTATGAGGTGGTGAGTACATGCAAATCACAAGATTTAGTTTTCTAGCTTGTAGATCAACGATGTGTATTCAAACGAGAATAGGTAACTAAAAGAGTGGGTATTTTCACTTGTGTGAGCTTCCTTGTGCCATTAATGGTGCTTGTACTAAACCAGATAAGTGAATAAATATTCAATTTTCATTATCTACCTTACGTATGAGGATTTGAATGAAGTAGAGACAAGGTGGAGACACAAGCAGAGTAAAGTTACAGAGGTCATTTCCCGAGTAAGTCCCTACCAAGTGCTGAAAGTATTATTTTCTTGTTGAAGTCTCTTTGATTATTTGTGCCTATATTCATATGCTAGGTTTGGAATAGGGTTATTTCTATATTGTGAATAATTGGGGTATATTCTAGGGTAGGGAAACATTGAAAAGTTAAGTAGTGCTCTGCAATTGCAATTACGAGTTCTATACCATCAATTCAACACCTGTTTAGAATTGTGATTGACAAGGAAACCCTAGTATGAGGAAAATATGAGCCAACCAGGGTATCCCTCCACTTCTAAACCCACATCAAAAAGAAAGAGGCAGTAGGCTTCTCATGAAACAACACAAGAATCTAAAGGCCCTGACAAGAAGAAATGAAAGCCAAAGAATTATGTTCGTTTTATGGACAAGTTTTAGCCTTTGGATGTCAAGGCAAGTGATTGGAATGCCATAGGGAATGTGGTGTTAACCTCTTATTCTAAAGACCTTATAGTAGAGATTGGTGATATTGTTGTGCCAAAATCGGGTTGGGAGTTGTTTGTGAATTCCTTCACAAGGAGGGATGCTCCACACCTTGGCCAAAATGTTTGGGGGTATGACTTAGGAAAGTTGGTTGTCTCGAATGTCTTTGTGGAAGTGGACTTAATGTTCCAGCTCGTTGACAGATATGACAATGTCAACAAGGTTATTACGTACACGTCTAGAAAAACCCTCCTGGAAATAAAGGGAAGTAAATTCATAGAGGTCTTCGACATGAACCCTGATGCTATCTAGAAAGTTAGCATGGAGAACTTGTAGAAGTATTATAATTCACATAGGGTTGGATACAGAAAAAGTGAATTACCCAAGTACAAGCTAGAAAAGGGTTCCACATTTACACTCAAGGAGGTCGAGCCCTTGGATTGTGAAAAAATTTTATCGACTATTTCAAGTACACATAATAGATGATGTGTCAGGTGCTCGAGATTAAGTGTGACGGAAGGATATCATCGGCTATGCTGGTTATGATTATGGATATCCAACACACATATTAGCAAAAGTGGTTTGATTGTGCTCACTACATTGTTGATCAATTGCACTATGATTTAATCAGGTTAAAAGAGAGAACCCCTTGGAATTTCAGGCATTATTTTGTGCTGATGCACATCCTCCTATATCAAGGAAGGGAGGTTTTTAGTAGTTATCTATAATTGAGGTGACTAGATAATAATAACCATAGATTGCCTATGCAGATGTGGACTTACATCTGGGATTTTCATTGCTCCACCTGAGATTACACTCAATTCTACAACATAATAAAGCATACTATCTTGGTATAAATGAGGGTAGTGCCAGTGGAAAGAATTTATAAATCAGTTAGAGCTTTATTAAGGCCAAAAGAATATGGAGATGATCCCAATTATGAATGTAATTGGGGAGATTGGTATATCTATGGAAAATGCATTGTTTTCAGGTGCTACGGAACAACTGTCGCCCCACATGTACTCCCTATATATGTATCTGATAGGTTGGCATTTGTGGAGATCATGTGGCAAATGGATAATAGTGATACTGAGAATTTTAGGGCCTCCAAGAAGGCCTCAATCATTGCCACTACTTTTTCTTTTGATCATTTTGTTGTCACTGCCAAAGAGGCCTATGAAGTTTTTGGTATAATGGTAAATAACTTGAGGATGGGTGTAGCCCCTATTAGGATGTTTTACCGTAAAGGATTCAATGAAATGGAGAAGATTAAATGAGGAATATCAGGTTATGGGCCTCACCAGTCTCTTTCCAAGGAAGATGTAGTAAGAAATTTGTTGACAACAATTGCTGCCCAGGATAAGGTAGTAGTATGGATGAAAATTATTGAGGTAGAGAAAAGGGCTCAAAGAAATAATTTATTTTATGAAAGTTTGTATAAACACATTGCTAATAAATTCACCAAAATGAAAATACTCCTCAGTGATTTTAGTGGTGACACTTTCTTTGAGAAGGTACAACAAGCAGAGGACTTAGCCCAGGCTCCCTTACAAGGAGCACTTGATGGATATTAATGGCCAATCAAAGGAGTTGGTGGCACCATAGGTTCAACAATAGCCATTGGATGTTGAGGACACCCCTGCCTCAAAATTTCCCCTTGAAGATGTTGGTGAGACATAGGATGTTGAGGCTAACATACACCATCCTTCCACTGAGACAGATCCCATTGAGCACTAAGTAGAGTAGGAATTTTCCTACCCTAATGTTGGGGATGCAATGGAGCCTTTTGTCCAAGATGATAGGATTGTTCCTTGGGAGTATGATGAGAGACGAGATAATGATGCAAGGATTTTAGCCTGTGCTAAATTCCTGGAAGATGACTCTTTTGTGGCTTCAAAATAATTCAAGGAATTTGTTGTTGAGTTAAAAGATCAGGAAATAAGTGATAGAATACAAGCTACAATGGAGGTATATGATCCTTCTCAGTAGGAGGAGGTGAAAAGGTGTACTAAAGAAGAGACTGCTCAAGAAATTTCCTCGATGAATCCAGTGGAGGCCAGGAGGTTAGTTAAAGATAATGGTATGTTGGTTATGCCTGGTTGGAGTTTGTCCTCCATAATTAACTTGGATTCAATTAAAAGTGACTTGGGGACTTCAGTGTTTGAAGAGACATTTGATGAAAAGTCCTTTGGTTCAGGTTTCAGTCCCAATCTACATGCTTTGGCTATTTGGTCTCTAAATACAAACTTAGGGAGATGTATACTTAGTAGAATAATGAATAGCCTCTTGGGTGATGTGATCATTGGAAGAGATTCAAAGATGACAGTCCCATGAGCTACAAGGTTGGCAATAAATTCGGCCATCCTGATTGTTGATACTACAGAGATTAGTGAAGCTAAGTACTCGAAATTGTTAGAGAAGCACAACAAGCTATTCAAGGAGTATAAAAAAGTAAGAGTTACTCTTTCCAAGGCTAGCCAGAAGGCCCTCCCATCATTTCCATCTTATACTTCACCTTAGGATAAGGATACCTTGAAATTGAGAAATGGTGCTTTGAAGAAGGATCTCTAAACAACCAATGGTGAGAATGATAATCTCCAAGAAGACATGAGAAACACTTCCAAAGACATGGCCAAGGGTCTCCTCAGTTACAAATGACATAAGATTACTCTAAATATGGAAACTACATGGTTGACATATGAGGGTGTCCATGAAGCCTATGAGAAGTTTTATAATACCCAAGAGGTTTTCATGAATACCTAGAACAAGTGGAGCAGCAGGTTGAGTAGATTGAAAGAAATTCAACCAAATGCAAAAGGAGATCTTGAAGTCCTAGAGCAACTCCATGAATCAATTAAAAGAATTGAAGCTGTTGGAGAATTTACAGGCTTCCATGAAAGAATTGGGGGATTATTGCAAGGAAAATTGAAGGATTTTAGGGACATGGAGGAGCAAGGCATGCCTAAGGTTCTCAATGATGAGGGGAAGTTAAAGGATTATGACTGATGGTTAAGTGTCCCGAGATGGCCTATGTTGAGGTTAAACTGTACTTGTTAGCATTAAAAGATTTGATTGAGAATCTTATCAAATTGAAATAGAAACGGACACCTTTGTGAAGGAGGCCTTAGTCATGTTAGATGCAAGGTACAATGCTTATAATGTCAAAGTGCAGAAGTTGCTAGATGACAGTTGGCCTATTGAGGAAGAATACAGGGATTGGTTAGATAAATATGCTGAGAAAACCACCAAGGGTGTGGTAAGATGGATATAGAATGTGGTCTAGTATAATATAGGTGTGGCCTTTGAAATAAACTTTTCACAAAGAAATCTATATCCTCTTAGTAGAATATACACATGAGGGTCTAATCAAGTTTCCCTGAATATGCTCTTTGCTCTTTCATTTCAATTTAGTTTTTTTTTTTGGATAATGAAATGATGTGGAATTTAAAAAAAACATGTGAGTGGTTGTTATGTGCTCATCTGAACGATCGTGTTTTTGGTTCTTTCCCCCCATTTTGTAAAGTGAAAATATGACTATCGAGGGGTTGAAATGAAATTAAATATTGAAAGATGCAATATGAAATGTAATTTGATACGCTAATAGCTCAATGCTTGTTTTGGTTCCTTAATTCTATAAAAGGGAATTCAAGGCTATTGTGTGGGGGTCTTTGAAATTTGGCTAGAGCTTGGGTACATTTTTGTGAACATTAATAGGAAATATGCAAGTAATATAGAATTTATAGCTGAGTCTAGGATTATGAGTTCATCTTTACAAGTAGCTTAAAAGTTTTGTAATAGTTGTAGCATTTTGACATTAATTAATGAAAAACTCAAGGAAAATTCTCTCATATGAAGTGATCTGTGAATTAGCAATGAAGTAGTTAAAGATTATTTCATTGGTCTCTGATTGTTGTGATTAGATGTGTGTTTGCATTATATGCTTTGATTCAAAGAATTAATTAAATTCTTTACTGTGATCATTGATTCATGTATTGTGACTTAGGATCTCTAAGAATTTTTTGTTATGATCTTTTGAGTTATGAATTTGTAATGAAAATTCATAATGGTATATCGATGCTAATGCTGTAATTAGTGCTTTACTATTATTTGTAAATTTGACCTTGTCACCCTTTAATAAGGCACTTATCTATGCATCATTTGGATTTCTGTGTACCTATCCATTTAAATTGTGTCAAAGAAAAACTCATTTAAATCGAATTTCACTTATAATGATGATGGTTGTCAAGATTATCCACTAACTTTCCCATTCTCTGCTTCGAGTCATTGGATGTGAATAATTTTCCACATTCTTGCAAGTCATTGTACTCCAAGTCATGTTTTGAGAATGTATTTGTTGAATTTACAATGTATGTGGAGGTACTATGAATTAATGTTATAAATACATTGTGGGATTATCCTCTTGAGTTTTGTAGAGCCTGAAGTGAAGGAAAGCGAAAGTGCTTTCTCTCATTCATTGGCCAACCCCTTGTAGGCTACTGACAATTGGAAAAGGCAAGTCCATAGGCTGCCTGTGAGATCCGGTTGGCTTTTAAAATGGAACCAACACCTTTGACACTACGATGGCAACATACAAAGTCAGTCGAAGGTGACGTCATGTTGACAGGTGGCAATGAATGCTTGCATTGACCAGGGCTATCAATGATGATAGCTTAACCAATGGTGCAGATTGAACAAGATTGATGAAACAGTGTAGATTCGAAGGCACCTCATCGAGGAGACAAATATATATTGATGTGACCAAAATTTTAGTCCCTTCATCATAGTGAAGGCACGTCATCGGGGTGAACAATCAATATTGGCAAAACCAAAATGATAGTCCCTTCAACAACACCTACATACTCAGATGTGAGTAATCTCCATGAACACTAGGATGAAAATGATGTTCCAATCGAGCCCATTGTTCCAGTCATTCCCACATAAGAGTTGAGTTTGTAATTCAGTTGCTTGTCTTTCTTATATCAAGTGGTTGGTTTTTCTTTACTCGGGCCAATTTCTAGTCTTTTGTAAATTGTAATGTTATGTTTTGATTAGACCACTTTTAAGTCAATTTGTATATCTAGGGATATTTGGGCTATGTTAAGGAAGGTTACTAGCTGACGAAAGTTACAAAATCTTATCTATTGTACATTTTATTATAAATATAATGATATATAGGCACATGCTACCTTTTGATTAAAAATATGTATATATATATATATATATTCTCAAATGATTCTCGTGTTAGCACCAGAAGCTTTAAAATAAATCATAGGGTATAGAAAAGGAGGTACTCAAGGTTGATAATGAAGGTATTAAATGCAATGTTTTATTTGATAAGAAACTCTAGAATGAGATTACAATTTTTTTGGTATGCTCCAAAATTTGGAAAATTTGGCTCAAATAATTACAACATTGCAAAAGAAATTGGGAAAAAAGGATGAGAACATTGTTAAAGTGGTGAATTCTAGTAAAAATACTATCAAGAATTCTACCACTTCTCTTTTTTCCTTGAGAATTGAGTTATAGAAGAGGAAAAAGATCACCACCAATCAAGGTCCTTCTAAAAGAGTAATAGCTAAATCTTGTACACAAAAACCTAGTATAATTGATCTAGATGAGGAAAGTTTGGATAATAGATTTGAAGATCAAGTTAAAGTTCTTCCTAAGGAGTGGCAAGCCACATTTGAACTTCCAAAACTAGTTGTTCTTAGCTAGAAGTGTTTTCCTTTTTTATCATCTTCTCTCTTGCCCTTTTTTGTGTTAAACTTGTGTAGTTCTTTTCTTCTATTTCTATCCCCACTCATCTCTTTATTTATTTTAAAATATTTCACTCCTTGTGAAACTTATCTTTCTTATCAAATAATTGATCTAACATAAAAGAACTTAGACCCTTTCAAGAATATGCTTTTACTAATATTAACAAATATTTTAAAAACATTAATAAATTGAAAAACTAATTATAACATCTAGTACTAAAATTTTTCATAAAAATATAAAATTAAATATAATTATTTTATTTATTTAAATTTAAAAATTTATTTAATAACATTATCAATTCCAAAATTAAATGACTATCTTGGTTATTTATTTACCTAATTTTAATTAGAAAACATTATAAATCTCTTTATTTATTCTCATTCTATTTCTTTTCATGTGCATTAGTTTATAAATAAACCAATGTTCTTCAATATTGACTTCAATAGTTGTTTTCAAGTGCATTGCATGACATGAATTTATATTTTTTAATTTTAATTTTAAGGGGAAAATATATATATTAATATGTAGTAACGGCCAAAATATTAAGGAACAAAATATAATTATTAACAAGATTCTATAATATCGGAGTTAAACTTTGAGTTTGAATTAATTCTAAAGCTGTAAGACAATCAAATTTTCTTCATGCACTATCTAATTCATATTTTATTAGTATTTATTTATTTACATCTAGAGGGAGCTGGCTAAATCCTAGAAAAAAGTGACCTATGTGCATACAAAAATGCATGAAAACATACATAACGACATACATGATAACATATATAACATGGAGAGATGACATAGTGCGGGACCCGCTAGACGAGGGCTGAAAAAAGAAATTGGTAGATGACACCAAATGTCTGGGAAATGGTAGGTAGGAGTTAATGGCGCCATCAGGTGGGTTTTCTCGCCTCTTGTTGGTCGAAAAGGGTGGGTACCTTAGCTTCCCCGTGAAGTCTCGCTTTCATCCACATTTTTTTCTGGTGTGGAAAAATTGGCGAATGACATGGTTTCAAGTCTACTCATTGAAAGCTAAAGGTTTGAGTGCATGTGGAGGAGTTGGAGAAGAAAACCGACCAAATCCAGGTGCTATTTGGTAGTCTATACCTTGTAAGCTAAATTATGAAGTGCACATCCATGGAGGAGTTGGAGGAGAAAACTAACCAAATTGAGGTGAGGGGTGCTAACCAATTCGGTTGTAGGTAGAGGGATTTACGACACCTTATGATTCGTAATTTGGGAAACACAATGTTGGGATTTCAATTATTTAAATCTCCTTCTTTAAATGTATGAATTTCTTGACAATCACACATTCCATTGTTGTGTTTAAATTTTGCATGATTGAAAAAAAAAGTGTAGAAAATAATTGTAATTTGGAAAACACGATGTGGGGTATCAGTTATTTCAATCTCCTTATTTCAATGCAAAGGGTTGTCTCATGGTGGGTTTCTTGATTCTTAACACCCACGTTTTTGCAACATGGAATGCTACAATATGAATGTCTTCAAAATCAAACATTCTTTTGTTGTGTTTAAATTTCGCATGATTGAAAAAATAAATTCCACAAAAATAACTGTAATTCAAAAAACATAGTGTTGGGTTTCAGTCATTTGAATCTCCTTCTTTAAATGAAAAGGGTTGTCTCATGCTAGGTTTCTAGCTTCTTAACACCCATTCTTTTGCAACATGGAATGCTACAAAACAATATGAATGTCCTATAATTGGGAAAACATGGTGTGGGCTTTCAGTTATTTAAATCTCCTTGTTTAAATGCAAAGGATTGTCTCATGGTGGGTTGCTTGTTTCTTAAAACCCATTTTGCAACATGGAATGCTAGAAAATAGTATGAATTTCTTCAAAATAACACATTCCATTGTGCTTAAATTTCACATGATTGAAAAAATAAAATGCATAAAATAATTGTAATTCAGAAAACACAGTGTTGGGTTTCAGTCATTTGAATATCCTTTTTTAAATGCAAAGGGTTGTCTCATGTTGTGTTTATAGCTTCTTAATGCCCATGGTTTTGTATATTGAATGCTACAAAACAATATGAATGTCCTGTAATTGGGAAAACATGATGTGGGGTTTCATTTATTTGAATCCCTTGTTTAAATGCAAAGGATTGTATTATGGTGGGTTGCTTTCTTCTTAACACTGATGATTTTGCAACATGGAATGCTACAAAATATTATTAATGTCTTCAAAATCACAACTTTTGTTGTTGTGTTTAAATTTCACATGATTGAAAAAATAAAGTCCACAAAATAACTGTAATTGGGAAAACACGGTGTTGGGTTTCAGTCATTTGAATCACCTTGTTTAAATGCAAAGGGTTGTCTCATGCTGGGTTTCTAGCTTCTAAACACCCATGGTTTTGCAACATGGAATGCTACAAAATAGTATGAATGTATTCAAAATAAAACATTCCATTGTTGTGTTTAAATTTTGCATGATTGAGAAAATAAAGTTCCCAAAATAACTGTAATTTAAAAAACACAGTGTTGGGTTTCAGTCATTTGAGTCTCCTTCTTTAAATGTATGAATGTCTTGAAAATAATACATTCCATTATTGTGTTTATATTTTGCATGATTTAAATAAAAAAATGCATAAAATAATTGTAATTTGGAAAACATGGCGTGGGATTTCAGTTATTTGAATCTCCTTGTCTAAATGTGAAGGATTGTCTCATGGTGGGTTTCTTGATTCTTAACACCCATAGTTTTACAGCATGGAATGCTACAAAACAATATGATTTTTTTTAAAATCATACATTCCATTGGTGTGTTTAAATTTTGCATGATTGAAAAAATAAAGTGCAAAAAATAACTGTAATTTGGAAAACATAGTGTTGGGTTTCAGTCATTTGAATCTCCTCCTTTAAATGCAAAGGATTGTCTCATGTTGGGTTGCTAGTTTCTTAACACCCATGGTTTTGCAACATGGAATGCTACAAAATAGTATGAATTTCTTCAAAATCACACATTCCATTATTGTTATTAAATTTTGCATGATTGAAAAAATAAACTGCACAAAATAATTATAATAAGGAAAACACAGTGTGGGGTTTCAGTTATTTGAATCTCCTTGTTTGAATGCAAAGGGTTGTCTCATGGTGGTTGTTTTCTTCTTAACACCCACATTTTTGCAACATGGAATGCTACAAAATAGTATGAATTTCTTCAAAATCACATTCCATTGTTGTGTTTAAATTTCACATGATTGAAAAAATAAAGTGCACAAAATAATTGTAATTCGAAAAACACAGTGTTGGGTTTAAGTCATTTGAATCTCCTTCTTTAAATGCAAAGGTCTATCTCATGCTAGGTTTATAGCTTCTTAACACCCATGCTTTTGAAACATGGAATGCTACAAAATAGTATGAATGTCTTGTAAATGGGAAAACAGGGTGTGGGGTTTCAGTTATTTGAATCCCTTGATTAAATGCAAAGGATTGTCTCATGGTGGGTTGCTTGCTTCTTAACACCCATGGTTTTGCAACATGGAATGCTACAAAATAGTATGAATGTCTTCAAAATCACACATTCCATTGTTATGTTTAAATTTCACATTAAAGTGCACAAAATAACTATAATTAGAAAAACATAATGTTCGATTTTAGTCATTTGAATCTCCCTATTTAAATGCAAAGGGTTGTCTCATGCTATGTTTCTATCTTCTAAAAACCCACGGTTTTGCAACATGGAATGCTACAAAACATTATGAATGTCTTCAAAATTACACATTCCATTGTTGTGTTTAAATTTTGCATGTTTTGAAATAATAAAGTGCACAAAAAATCTGTAATTCAAAAAGCACAGTGTTGGGATTTAGTCATTTGAATCTCCTTCTTTAAATGTGAAGGGTTGTCTCATTCTGGGTTGATAGCTTCTTAACACCCATGGTTTTGCAACATGGAATGCTACAAAATAGTATGAATGTCTTCAAAATCACACATTTCATTGTTGTGTTTAAATTTCGCATGATTGAAAAAATGAAGTGCACAAAATAATTGTAATTTGGAAAACACGGTGTGGGGTTTCAATTATTTGAATCTCCTTGTTTAAATGCAAAGTGTTGTCTCATGTTGGGTTGATAGATTCTTAACACCCATAGTTTTGCAACATGGAATGTTGCAAAATAGTATGAATGTCTTCAAAATCACACATTCCATTGTTGTGTTTAAACTTTGCATGATTGAAAAAATAAAGTGCATAAAATAACTGTAATTGGGAAAACACAGTGTGGGGTTTTAGTTATTTGAATCTCCTTGTTTGAATGCAAAGGGTTGTCTCATGGTGGGTTTATTGCTTAGTAACACCCACATTTTTGCAACATGGAATGCTACAAACCAGTATGAATGTCTTCAAAATCACACATTCCATTGTTGTGTTTAAATTTCACATGATTAAAAAAATAAAGTGCACAAAATAACTTTAATTCGGAAAACACCGTGTTGGGTTTTAGTAATTTGAATCTCTTTCTTTAAATGCAAAGGGTTGTCTTATCCTAGGTTTCTAGCTTCTTAACACCCACGGTTTTACAACATGGAATGCTACAAAATAGTATGAATGTCCTGTAATTGGGAAAACACGATGTGGAGTTTGAGTTATTTGAATCTCCTTGTTTGAATGCAAAGGGTTGTCTCATGGTGGGTTGCTTGCTTCTTAACATCCATAGTTTTGCAACATAGAATGCTACAAAATAATATGAATATCTTCAAAATCACACATTCTAGTGTTTTGTTTAAATTTTACATGATTGAAAAAATAAAGTGCACAAAATAACTGTAATTCAGAAAACACAATGTTGGGTTTTAGTTATTTGAATCTCCTTATTTAAATGCAAAGGGTTGTATCATGTTGGGTTGCTAGCTTCTAAACACCCACGATTTTGCAACATGGAATGCTACAAAATAGTATGAATGTCTTGTAATTGGGAAAACATAGTGTGGGGTTTCTGTTATTTGAATCTCCTTGTTTAAATGCAAAGGGTTGTCTCATGGTGGGTTGCTTGCTTCTTAACACCCATGGTTTTGCAACATGTAAGTCTACAAAATAGTATGAATGTCTTCAAAATAACACATACCATTGTTGTGTTTAAATTTTTCATGATTGAAAAAATAAAGTGCACAAAATAACTGTAACTCGGAAAACACAGTGTGGGGTTTCAGTTATTTGAATCTCCTTGTTTAAATGCATAGTGTTGTCTCATGTTGGGTTGATAGCTTCTTAACACCCACAATTTTGAAACATGGAATGTTGCAAAATAGTATGAATGTCTTCAAAATCACACATTCCATTGTTGTGTTTAAAATTTGCATGATTGAAAAAATAAAGTGCACAAAATAACTGTAATTGAGAAACCACAGTGTGGGGTTTCAGTTATTTGAATGTCCTTGTTTGAATGCAAAGGGTTGTTTCATGGTGGATTGCTTGCTTCGTAACACCCACATTTTTGTAACATGGAATGCTAAAAAATAGTATGAATGTCTTCAAAATCACACATTCCATTGTTGTGTTTAAATTTCACATGATTAAAAAAATAAAGTGCACAAAATAACTTTAATTCGGAAAACACAGTGTTGGGTTTTAGTAATTTGAATCTCTTTCTTTAAATGCAAAGGGTTGTCTCATCCTAGGTTGCTAGCTTCTTAACACCCATGGTTTTACAACATAGAATGCTACAAAATAGTATGAATGTTCTATAATTGGGAAAACATGATATGGAGTTTGAGTTATTTGAATCTCCTTGTTTGAATGCAAAGGGTTGTCTCATGGTGGGTTGCTTGCTTCTTAACATCCACAGTTTTGCAACATAGAATGCTACAAAACAATATGAATATCTTCAAAATCACACATTCTAGTGTTTTGTTTAAATTTTATTTGATTGAACAAATAAAGTGCACAAAATAACTGTAATTGGTAAAACATAGTGTTGGGTTTCAGTTGTTTAAATCCCCTTGTGTAAATGCAAAGGGTTGTCTCATGTTGGGTTGCTTTCCTCTTAACACCCATGGTTTTGTAGCATGGAATGCTACAAAATAGTGTGAATCCTTCAAAATCACACATTCCATTTTTGTGTTTAAACTTTGCTTAAAAAAATATAGTGCACAAAATAATTGTAATTGGGAAAACACAGTGTTGGTTTTTAGTTATTTGAATATCCTTGTTTAAATGCAAAGGGTTTTCTCATGTTGGGTTGCTTACTTCTTAACACCCATGGTTTTGCAACATGGAATGCTACAAAATAGTATGAATGTCTTCAAAATCACACATTCCATTGTTGTGTTCGAATTTCGCATGATTGAAAAAATAAAGTGCACAAAAGAACTATAATTCGGAAAACACAGTGTTGGGTATTAATTATTTGAATAAATATAGTATTTGTCTCATTCACTATGGTTTTCTTATTTTCAAGTATTTCTACAACAAATTCCTTTGTGATTTCATGCATTCTAGTACCCATTGCCTCTTGAAGTATTTGTAAGATCTCAGGTTCCTCAAGCCATAATGTTTTCCAACAGTGAATTACCAATAGACAAAACAAGTGTAATGAAAAATTACACAACTAATCTAGGAAAGGGCACCTTGAAAATTTACCAAAACTATTACTTAGACTTTGAATTGTGTTTCGATTTTGTCATATCATAAAAATTTAGGTAGCTAGGAAAACAAGGTGGATTGCGAGTTAGTTTGTTGAGCTTGTACAAAGTGGAAGGGTGGAGAATTTGGAGAGGAGTTGCAGCTAGGGGATACATTAAACTAACCATATTTATCTGAGGGGTGACCAACCATTTGTGTTCTTATACATGGACGGTTTTTCAACACTATGTGGGTTGCAGGTTTCTTAACGCACTGTGTTTTCCAACCTTCGATTATATTTTTCCTTTCAAGCTGAAGGGTGGAATTTTTTCTTTTGTGCTTGATGTTCTTTTGCTAGTCATGTTTAATTTTATGTTCACAGATGTTTGGCAGCCATATAAGTAATTACATATTATTATCACATTACGGTTATAGGCTACATATAAAGTAAGGGTTGGACTTCTCATCCAAATGTTCAATCTACACTTCTTTAGTTCATGAATTATCATAAACACTTTTGCTGGTCATGTTAACTCACCCCAAATGGAAGGCTCCATATGAAAACATGCCTACTTAGGTAAAATAGGTTTGTAGACCCCATCTACTATGGTATCTTATTCTTATTTCATGTGAGGTTGTGATTTTACCTGTGGTCTTAATGTTCGCTTGGAGGTTCAAGTAGACGCTATGTTTTCCAACATGCATTGGTTCACATCATGGTTGCTAGGGAGATTTACACATTTATTCCTCTATTGATTCACTACATTAATAATTCATGATTTTGTCAACAGATGCAAAAAAAATTGTATTCTTTTGGCATTTGTGGCAAAAATGGATGCATATTTATTTTCATAGAAGGTTGTCATACAAGGTTTTGGTATCCCTCTAACCTTTCCTCTCCATTAACACATACACATGCACCACAAGCAACGTATCTTCCCTAATAATTATGTTCTTCCAACACTAGAGGTAATTACATAGTGTTATGCACATTACACTCATACACCACATAAGAAGTTCTAGGGTGAACCACTCATCGTGTGGTTCAACCTTCACTTGTTTATTTCAATAATTGCTAGATGTGCTTTTTCTCATGTAAACTCATGTGAAATGGATAGGCTAAATATCACAATATGCCTCCTCAAGTAAAAAAGGTTTGTACACCCCATATACTCTGTAATCTTTGTTATATTTATGTACGGGGTTGCAAATTTACTTGCGGTCTTTATGTCTGCATGGAGGTTCATCTACACATTATTTTTTCCAACCTGAGTTCGCTTACATCATGGTTGATAGGAAATTTTACACCTTTATGGCTTTCCTCATTCTCTATATTACTAATTCATCTTTTTTCAATAGATGCAACAAACATATTATAATTTTTCTGTTGTTGGAAGCAATGGATGCAGTTTTACTTTTTACATACAAGGTTCTCATCAAAGGTTTTGATTGCTTTCTAACCCTTCATCTCCTTTAAAACATACACACACAACACAACCAACATATTTTCCCAAGATAATACATCTATTGTTGCTATTGTATATGTAATTACATACTCTTTTCGGTGTTACACTCATATGCCACATACGAAGTTCTAGTTGAACCACTCATCGTGTGCTTCAACCTTCACTTGTTTATTTCAATAATTTCTAGATGTTCTTTTGCTCCTCATATAAACTCACACAAAATGGATAGGTTGAATATCACAACATGCCTCCTCAGGTAAAAGAGGTTTGTACACCCCATATACTCCTTAATCTTTGTTATATTTATGTGCAGGGTTGTGAATTTACTTGCGGTATTTATGTCCACATGGAGGTTCATCTACATGCTATGTTTTCCAACCTGCATTTGCTTACATAATGTTTGATAGGTCATAGGTCATTATACACCTTTCCAGCTTTCCTCATTCTCTACATTATTGATTCATCTTTTCTTTAATAGATGCAACAAACATGTTATCATTTTGGCATTGTTGGTAGCAATGGATGCATTTTTTCTTTTGACATACAATGTTCTCATCAAAGGTTTTGATTGCTTTCTAACCCTTCATCTACTTTAACACATACACACATAGCACAACCAACGTATTTTCCCAAGATAATACATCTTTTGTTGCTATTGTATATGTAATTACATATTGTTATGCATGTTACACTCGTACGCCACATAGAAAGTTGTAGGTTGAATCACTCATCGTGTGTTTCAACCTTGGCTTGTTTATTTCATCAATTGCTAGATGTGCTTTTGCTCCTCATGTTAAGTCATGCCAAACACAAGGTTGGATATCACAACATGCTTCCTTAGTTAAAAGAGGTTTGTACACCCCATATACTCCTTAATCTTTGTTATATTTACATGTACAGTTGCAAATTTACTTGCGGTATTTATGTCATCAAAGTTTTTGGTGTATTTTTTTGTTGTCATTGTCTATGTCCACTTGTACGGTGAGATAGACAGTCGGATTTCTAGCCCATTTTTTGTGCTATATTTTATGCATAGATTGATTCAATCTATCACCTTTAATTTTCCACAATTGAAGTTGGCAACCTCCTATTAGTTTCATGTGGGTGTCAGCATTGCAAGCACATTGCAAGCACATTTTACTTACATTCAATGAATGATTCCTTTCTTTCTCTTGACACAATCCACACTAATTTTAAATATTCATCCAATTATGTCCTTTCGTAGAATGGGGAAACCTTTGTAATGGAAGAAGCAAGATGAATTGGACATGCAAGATGCACAAAATGGAGGCACTCCTTTTTCCTCTTTTGATTTGCAATGGACTCCTATTTCTATCAAGAAGGATGGGGTCCCTGACCTTGTTGCAGAAATTCCTCGTATGAGAATTGATGATTTCATTTGTGGTGAAATATGCATTGAAGGTTTTGAAACTAAATTCAATGACAAGAAAAAAAGAGAACCTACCACCATGCATCCCACCGACGAAAAAAATTATGGCAAAACAATTTGGTATCAAAGGTTTGTATCTTTCAACATTCATTTGTATGGTCTAATGATATTTTACTCTCTCTTGCTTCTAGATGATGAGATTATGCCTTCTTCATAGCTACTGGTGTCAATATGGTCCCACATACCACAAAAACCAACATGATCCAGAGAACATAGACCAACATGATCTAGAGAAAAGAGACCAACATGATGCAATGAAGAAACAATAGAATACTTTTACACAAATGCAAGGTTTTCAATACCACTACATGGTAAAGGTTATGAATGGAAAACTTGATGTTGTGTATATTATCTACAAAGAAATTTTTCGCATCGATAAACAAGGTGAATTTTTCTATGGCATTGGTGACACAAGTGAACATAGGCATTCTATTTTTTCCGCTAATCTATCCATAGAGTGCAAAAGCTATATTAAAAGACTTGGACTCATGGATGTCAGCACTTGTCAATGCAATAATAGATAGACACATCAACGATCCTATCATATGTGGCACAATGTTAAAGAGATATCAATTCCTTACAAGAAAGGATGAAATGAATGCCTGGCGAAAGGTGTGTTCTACTCACACACAAAAACACAAAGTTGATTCGACAAGTATCATGATGTGGAATGGAGAATACTTTGACAACTTCTTCTACTTTCAACAAACCAATGGGAAAGATACACCTTTTTTATCGAGGTTTAAACACCATGGATGCTGGATAAGATGTTTAACCACTCGCACAATTCATTCATCTCAATGGATTCCACGTTTTTCACTAAAAAATATGGGGTGAGGCCTTACAAACATTGACAAATAGTTCTTCATCTTTTCAATGATCTTGCTGGCTATAGAGCTGACAATGCTCATGATGAGTTGTTATCTCTATAGTTTCCATTGTATTCTTTGATCGTTTTTGATGAGAAACAGAGTGGTGTGCTAGTTGTGTGGGTAGTGTTCACACGAAACAAGATTGAGGACATCTTTGCATGGCTACGCATATTGCATGACCATGGAAGAAGAGCTAAACTTGATTAGAGAATCAATGCATTTTTTATCGATGATGCAACTATAGAAATCCAAGCCATTCAATATGTGCATCTCTTTGTTCATTTGTGTACCTTTCTCATTTGCTATTTATTTTCAATGCCACTTTCTCTTGCAGATAAGCGATAAACAATATCGTTTGTATTGTCTTTTATAGTTATCTTTCAATGTTGTGTGCTACTATGCCTTTGGCATGTAAAAAGGGCTTGGTTGAAGAATGCATATAAGTATGCAGCCAAGGAAAGGGCAATGGAAATCTTTTGCAGACTTGGCACGATCATGATGGCAATCGGTGACAACAACAATGGTGTCACTTAGCTATTGAACTCTTTCTTTGAGGAGTTCAATGATCAGCCGTGATTTCTAGAGTACTTCAATAGGACATGGTGCAAAGGAGAGGGTCGAATTGGTGAGTTCACAATTTTTGTCACCTCATAGGATTCACACCATTCACATTATTCGACGTTACCTATAACATGTTATGATTTACTTGACTATTGGATTACTTTTTTTGCAGCCATGTGGGCAAAAAATTTTAGACTATTCCCACATGCCAACCAGGATACAAATGCAACCATGTGGGAAAAAACATTCAGACTATTCCCACATGCCAACAAGGATACAAATGCAGCCATTGAATCGTACCATTGCTTACTCAAAACTCAGTACTTGTGTGATTGTTTTAACAAATGCACTAGGAGAATGGACTATTTGTATTACACACTTGTGTATAAAATGGAACCATTCTATAAGAAAAAGGAAAAGTTAGAGTATTATGGTTTTTCAATGAACTATATGTTTTTAAAAACATGATCTAGTTTGGAGTGGGCCAAGGCAATTCCATATGATCACTGTGTTCCTGATGAAACACATCCTACATGGTACTACCCTAGGTGAAAATTCAAAGTAGGTCTGACCACTACCTTGTTTAGAAATTTGGGGAGCACCTTTTTGTCTGTGAGTGCCCTTGTAGTTTGCAGGGGAACACATGCAAACATGTCCTGAAGGCTGCTGGCTTGATTAAAATATCATCTGTTGTTGAAGGGTTTGTTCATGGTAAGTGAATTTCAATTCAAATTTCATTACTTTATGGGAGTCAATTGTGTTTTTCATTTTCTATTACCTAATACAAGTTTCATCTGTTTGGCCATTTAGATGGGGGAGGTCAATTAATAGATAGAGGGATAAACTTGAATGAGACATTGTCACAGGGGGCGTCAAAGAAAATAATCCTAATCTTCTCACCCCTACACAAGCTCCTTCTATCGCTCATGTATATGATGAACACTTGCTAAAAATGTGTATTTGGAATGACACAAACCAAATCTTGAACAAAGTGATCATTACAATGCCACAATGTATACAAAATGTGTAATCATACACACAATGCATGGAGAGGTTTCTATAGGACCTATAGCAATAAAATTAATTTCCCTTTGAATTCATTCTCGATCCTAATGAAGCTACAACTAACACCGTTCGCATGCGCCCATGGTTTAGTGCAAGTAGGGATCATTGTTGGCATGCAACCCATCATACGAAGCATGTTCCAGAAAACTCAAATCACCGAACTCCTCTATATGACTCCTTCCCCTTCTCCGTAAACAATAGCTTGAATGTGAATGTGAACGTGAATATGCAATGTTAGACTTCAGGAGAAGCTACTATGGATGTGGCAGAGGATACAACATTTAATATGGGTGACTATGATAAAACCATTTCAATTTCTATATTGTAATATGAAATGGTATTGCAAATTTATTTTTCCAGTATGTGCTTCTACCACGCCAAGTACTTTCTGATTTCTTTTTTGGCCTATTTTGTTTGCTTCAGCACTCCAATCTGGGGAAAGGAGTCCTTGTTAGTGACTATCTTTCGCAAGTGTAAAACCAACAGAAGGTATGCTTCAAATTTAATAACTATGTGTATGTAAGTCCAATTTTAGATATGACATTATGCAATACCATGGTTCCGTATAAAAATTTGGCTATGCTGACAAGCTAATGTCAGGCAATGTGCATTCACTATGCTGCTTCTTCAAGAGTTACTAAGGATTGCACAAGCATACTTCAGTGAACCTTCGTCTATAGGTAAACATAGTGCATGCATTCCTTCCTCAACCCGTGAAGAGAAAGATGATTCTGTTCAGTGAAGATTTTATCTATTTCTTTCACATTCCTCTCTTCTTTTGAAGTGTTCTCATACTCCCAAGTCATTGAAAATGGTCATAGTGTTTTCGTTGTTGCAAACACACTATCCCATGCCACTTTTCTCCTTGTGAAAATTTTTGGTTTTGTTCCACTAAAAATGGTCATAGTCTCTGTACTATTGGAAAATACGCTGTCCCTACACACTTACCCTCACAAATATCAAACCCATTCTATTGAGACATATTTCACAACAGTTGGTTTCAATCCCACAAGAAATCTTCACAAAGACAATACTCTCAACATAACACAATTTAGGTTTCTAACTTCTCAATCCCAAACCAGTTTAATCAGCATCTTTAGACTCCTTAGAAGCTTTAATTCAAGCAAAACAAACCTTTACCAAGTCTACCCTTTCATATTTTCATCATTTCTCCATGACTAGATCCTTAATGTGCTACCATGGCACTCAAACAAAAACTTTATTTTCCAAGGCACAACCAACCTACTCAATGCTTAAGACATCTTTATTTGAGTTAAAATAGAAAAATAAAACTCTTGACAAGGTCTGCCCTTACACACCATTCCCTTTTCCTTCATTGGCTATTCCAATTCCTACTAGCCATTAAAATCAAGACTGTCCAAGCTATATTTTAATTTAGATCTCTCCTTCAGACTGTGATTATCTTTCCGGATACCCATAAGAGAGTTTTAAAACATATCTGAAAACTAACATATGTTACTTTCGAAAGAAATGATCAAATTAGGACCGCTTGTTAGATTTAGGATAAGAAATGAAAGCAATCAAAAAATGTGACACATAAGACAATGAACACAACAAGATACCATGGGAAAACCCTCCTACTCGATGGAGAAAAAACCTAGCAAATATATCTCTTATATATTGAAGGAATAAGAGAAGAAATTTTCTTACAACTCTGGCCCAACACAATGTTGAATTTGATACAATGAATAATAGCACCTCTCCTAGATGCAAAGATATAGATGAATATGTTTCCCCTTGAAATCAGTCTACTGCTATAAAATGATGATCTTCTACCACAAGATGATAATTTGCTGCTCAAGTATGAACATCTACGAATGCAAATTATGATGAATGAACTTGATGATCAAATGAATGATCACCTTATATTTATACAAAACTAGGAGACTCTTCATTTGGCTTGGACTCTTTTAAGAAACAAGGTGACTCTTCATAAAATTATTATATATAGTAAGTCTGACTTGCCTTGGTATTATTTATCCATCATTTTTAAATTTGAGATAAAGATATCTCCCACTGCTATAACATCAACACTAGTAGTGTGCAAATTAGGCCTAATTAGGTGTTAACCCAAATAGGGCTTATTGATTATGCTATCTGCACCATTAATTTATCATAATGATTTATTGAACCCACTCAATTAGGTTTGTTAAACCTTAATAATTCATCAACTATTCATTCCCATAATCATGTTTATAAACCATAGGTCTTAGGCTTCTTCAACGCTTTGTTTTCTGGACTGTAACACAATTTTCAGTCAAGGAACTTCACCTTTCCACACGTTTTCCTTTACCACTTGACTTGTGACCTCTTAAATATGAAGGTACATACAAAAAATAGTGTCTTCACAAAGAAATCACAATTTCCATGGGCAAAAATGGGAGAAAGACAATTTTCATTATCTCTGTTTACCCTAGAACAGGGTTTTACTAGTCTATAGTAAAAATCTCAATATCATATTCAAGTTAATACCAATTTGCATGAAACCAATTCAAAATGGAAGGTAATTGGATGGACCATTATTCAAAAGTACGTAAAAATGCATATGTGCCCATACATATCCATACAATGGCCTGAAACAATGAAATTTTGTTGAAAATGCATAAAAACCAAAGGTTTTCCTTATTCATTCTTCAAATCTCAATCACCCATGCCTTCTCAATTGGTTACAAGTTTGTTTTAGATGTTTAGTCTATTTTGATTTTTTATGTTGCATGCAAAGGCTATTTTATATGTTTAGTCTATTTTGAGTTTTTATGTTGTATGCAGTGGTTGTTTTAGATAAATGGTCATAGTCTTTGCACTGTTGGAAAACACACTGTCCCTACATAGTTAGTTTGTTATGAAAAGTTGTCTTTCACTTTCAATTTTTTGAGAAACTATATCGTACATTCCAAATGTTTTGAAACTGCTTTCATTGTATTGGAATCGTTATGTATTTAAGTATGCATAAATAGACAATTTTAGTAGGCCGCATAATATAGAAGTGTTCTCTATTTCTTGAAAAACAATAAAATATAAAAAAAATTGACATTATTTCTTGTTCTCTTTTTTCTTAAGTATTAGATTTGTTTATAAAATGCATTTGTACATTCTAAAAAAAGTGTGTTGTCTTTCATTTTAGACATTTCAACACCTGCTACTCCTGTTGTATAGAAGATGTCACACTGTTCACGAGCATGGGTGGCTAATTGGTTGACAAACTACCACCGCCATCTTCCATGCAATATTCTTGCTCGAACTGAAGAATTAAGTCTCCCATATAGGTTGTGGGAAAAAATGTTAAGGATAATTGATAGAAAAAGGCCAAACCACACTGATTTGAACTACCATAATTATGCTTACTTCTTTAACAACTTCTTTGGTGTATGGGAAAAAATGGGCATGGATGTTCAATATTACAATCTACAAATAGAGATTGTTAATTTATGTGATTGGCCAATGTCTCTTTAGTGTGAAATTCGAGACCTCTTCCTAGTTGGATGCATCTGGAAGGTATGCATTCCACCAACTGTAATCATACGCAAGAACAATCTTACGAACAACCTGAGCACAAGGTTTATGAGCAATCACATGGGTCCTATGGAGGAATGGTTTCTGGCCATCTTCAGATTAAACCACATAGTCAGGTTCAAGATCCACCATGTCCGACCATCATTCAGGCTACGACATGTGTATTACGGGGTGCCAACATTTATGCTATCAATTCCACCTTGATAATTAGGGTGAAGAAAATCCTTTTGGATGCTGAGAATGCAAAAATTATACCTATTCATAAATGGTTGACATAGTGCTCAGTGTTAGCAGTATTAAATGTGGCTTGTAATTTTCTTCACAAACTATAATATTAACTCAAAATGTTTTTACATATGACTGTGTGATGGGAATTTTTTTATCTAAGATTAAATCTGAAAACATTTCAAAACATTGTCACAACCCTATTTTTTGTCCATCCTACAAGTTTTCTTGTGCATTTTCTATTCACAACATCTTATGATATTGAAATGGAATGTTCGCTGCAAGTTGGCTTTGTTATAAAATATAAATGTCTTTTTCAATATTGTTATAAAATGTGAAGCTTAAGTTGAATATTTATGCACTTTGTAGTTCACAAAGATGAAAATCATTAAGGAAAAACAACATAGATCTAATAAGTTCAATGCCCTGTTTGATGATAAAATATGAAGTTGAACTTCAATACACCATATTGTTATAGTCTACTTAACAGTAACTATTGTCTTTGAACAAGATTTGAGAAGTGACTGATAACCTTGTATGTTTTTCCATTTCGCAACTTATTTTTGTTCACCTTTTGTTCCAAACATATGATGATATTACAATGCAATGTTTGCTGCAAGTAAGGGTTGTCATGAAATATGAAGTTGATCTTCAATACATTGTGTTGTTACAGTTTGCATAATAGTAATTGTTGTCTTTGAACTACATTTGAGAAGTTAGGGACAACCCGGTGTGTTTTCCATCATGCAAATTTTTTGTGCAACTTGTGTTCCAAATGTATAATGATATTGAAATGGAATGTTTGCTACAAGTAAGGGTTGTTATAAAATATGAAGTTGAACTTCAATACATTGTGTTGTTTTTCCATTCTAAAACTTTTTTTTGTGCATATTGTGCTCCAAATGTATGACGATATTACAATGGAATGTTTGCTGCAAGTAAGGGTTGTTATGAAATATGAAGTTGAACTTCAATACATTGTCTTGTTACAGTCTGCATAACAGTAACTATTGTCTTTGAACTACATTTCAGAAGTCAAGGACAACCCTATGTGTTTTCCATCATGCAACATTTTTTGTGCAACTTGTGTTCCAAACGTATAACAATATTGAAATGGAATGTTTGCTACAAGTAAGGGTTGTTATACAATATGAAGTTGTACTTCAATACATTATGTTGTTTTTCCATTCTGCAACTTTTTTTGTGCATTTTGTGCTCCAAACGTATGACAATATTGCAATGGGATGTTTTCTCCAAGTAAGGGTTGTTATGAAATATGAAGTTGAACTTCAATACATTATGTTGTTATAGTCTACATAACAATAACTGTTGTCTTTGAACTACATTTGGGAAGTCAGGGACAACCCTGTGTGTTTTCCATCATGCAACTTTTTTTGTGCAACTTGTGTTCCAAATGTATAACAATATTGAAATGGAATGTTTGCTGCAAGTAAGCATTGTTATAAAATATGAAGTTGAACTTCAATACATTCTATTGTTTTTCTATTCTGCAACTTTTTTTTGTGCATATTGTGCTCCAAATGTATGACAATATTGTAATGGAATGTTTGCTGCAAGTAAGGGTTATGAAATATGAAGTTGAACTTCAATAAATTGTGTTGTTACTGTCTACATAACAATAAATTTTTTCTTTGAACTACATTTGAGAAGTTAGGGACAACCGGGTGTGTTTTCCATCATGCAAATTTTATTTGTGCGTCTTGTGTTCTAAATGTATTATGATATTGAAATGGAATGTTTCCTTAAAGTAAAGGTTCTTATAAAATATGAAGCTAAACTTCAATACATTGTGTTGTTATAGTCTGCATAATTGTAACTATTGTCTTTCAACTACATTTGAGAAGTCGGGGATTGTAACGCCCCGCCATGCAACCCTAGAGGAAGTTGCAATTAACTACTCAAACGAACTAATTTTTTTTTTTTTAAAGAAATTAATATGCAAGTTCACTACTCATTGCAACAACCTCTAAGGTTACGAGACTAAGATTACTTAATAACCCATGAATAACATTAAAGAATTGGAACCACAACATTTAATTACTTATGAAATTAAGAACACATACATTCCATACAAGATAAATTACAGCATGTAACACCCCGCCATGCAACCCTAGAGGAAGTTGCAACAACTACTTAAATAGGCTAATTTTTTTTTGTTTAAGTACAATTAATAAGTAAATTCACTAACTGATGCCAACAACCTCTAAGGTTACAAGACAAAGGTTATATAGAACCTCAACACAAACATAAATAAAACTCATGTCAATTATTTAATTAATGAAATAACACATACATTCCAAGTAAGATGATTTTACCACAAGCATAAGAGATAACTTTCAAACTCATTAATCCATTCATTAAACAATAAGGTTACAACACTCATTCCCCGAATGAGTCAAGTTCAATAAATAAGGATATAATTAGAAATTCCACCTCGATAACAATGAGGGATAATACATCATAAGAACAACTGAAATAACAAGGCACGAAATGAAACTGGATCATATGAGCTCTCCAATTGGAAGTCTCGTCCACACGAATATGAAGGAAGCCTAATGGATAGAGATGCATGTTCCACCCAACCAAGTGGAACCCAAAGGTCCAGCTCCCATGCTAGGAGATAGTAACAAGGATTTCTAACCGAGGACATCTACCTCTAGACATAGGCTAACATAACCATACTGAAATAAATATAGTGACATCACTAACACAAGGTTACAATGCTTCCAGAAATTACATAATCAACTGCATCACTAATGCGAACATACTGTCGACCTAGGAGAAGTGTCATCACAATGTTACATGGGCTATCCTAGTGAGTCTTCCTAGGCCCCGACCCCCATCTCGGGTTATCTTGGTAACCTCTAACGACTTCCGGCCCCTTATGTAAACCAATGCGGAATCAGTTATCTTTCGTAAAGACAAGATAATGATCTTTCCATTCTAGGCCTTCTTGTCTCAACCCAAGTCTTTACATGCCCTTGTGTTCATGAGCGAGGCATAATTATCTTATTAAGTGTTTGATACTACGTGATACTCTAATTAGTTAATTAAGATATCACTGGATTAACTAACCTGTAATGAGTTATCCTGGTACCACTTTGTGTGTTGGCCCTCGTTACAAGCCACTCCTATAAGATGACATGTGGAACAACTCGACAACCCAAGGGTACACAAGTGTGACATAAAGGTACCACATACCTAACCATGATATATAGTCAACACACTCATGTTCGTGATAACCAGGGAAAAAACTGGTTAAACGCACTACCCAAGGTGATCCTAAGGTTGACTACACAGTACGACAACCCACAACTTGAAAACCCAACTAGAAGACTTGCTAAATATTAAAACCCACATTTCCCGAATGGCCATACAAATAGCTCAAAAAAAATAAGGAAGAATCAAATCTACTTTGGGTTCACTAAACCCATTTCCTCACTAGCATTCCATAATCATTGCATTAAATGAACTAAATTAAATACACCATTTAAAAATTATTTTATTTCCATGTAGCATTTAAATACATGAAACATTAACCCATATCTCAATAATTCAGATAAAAGCAAAATCCCATTTTTAAATAAAATGTTTATTCCATATTCAATAAAACCCATTTAAAAAAAAAAAAAATCATTCCCTATTTAAACAATATAATAATGTCACGAAATTCTCCTTCTAATGTTAATATTAACACATTAAGATTATTATATTATTTAAAACTCTCATAATATTATAAAGAAATAATAATATTATTCCATTAAATGCCTTTTAATATTCCAATAACTCCTAATATACAATATAATAATAAATTTTAATATTAAAATATTATAATAATGATAATATTAAAATATTATGAAAATTATAATATTAAAATAAATTAAAATTTTATTATTATTTCTTTTGTTTTCAAAAGAGCCAAAAAATAATGCATCGGTTTGCGTGCCAACCCTTAGGGTTGAGTCGCGCGACCTCGGTTTGCATGCATTGGATGAGGCTAAGGAGGAGGTCACCGGCCGTGGATTTTACCTAGGAGGTGGCGTCTTATTACATGGCAGTCATAGGAGGTAGTGCCATCGGGAGTTGTGAGGTGCAGGCGGAAGAGGAGACGTCGAGCATAGGTGGTGCGGCGCGGGTTTTACCAGTCCGCACAGGGCATGGGCAGAGAAGGAAGCATTGAGCATAGGCGAGCGGAGGGCAGTGGTTACAACTAGGGTGGCGCAGAGAGCGTGAGCGACGGAGCTGGCAGTGCCGACCACCCATAGTGGTGGTGCGGGTTGCACAGTCTTCATAGGCCGTGGATAGGGGGTCACACTGGGCACGCTCCCCCACTCTGCTTCCCAAGGGAGCAGTAGTGGGGTGAGCCCCAGACCACCAAAACTATTTTTTTTTTAATTAAATTTTTATTGAAAGGGACTGTCATTTTTTTATTTTCTTTATTTTTTTTTTTAACAAAAAAACCATAGACCTCCTTAAAAATTTCCAACTTGGCAAAATTTATAAAAAATTTGCCAGCATAACCTTATGAAACAAAATTTAAAACAAATATATATAAATATAAGGAAGTATATGCATATATATATATAAGGCTATACATATACATATACACATAATTTCCATTCAATCCTGATTGAAACTCAATAATTTGAAGAACAAAAAGAGGACAAAATTGAATAAAAAATAACAATTTGCAACCAAGAATTTATTTCCAACCCTAAACAATCTTATTCAAATTTTGAAAGCACTATCAAACAGATTTGTTCTGCACACAAACTAATGATTGCAAATAGTTTTCCATCCACCCAAAAGCCATTGAATTTAAAAAAATTCAATTAATACAAGATGAGAACCTGATTTTTTTTAAGTATGCTGAAGATCCTGATGGTGCCTTGAAACCCTTTTAAGCTCCATAGATTCTTTGAGCTTTTTATCCAAACCCACAAAGTTGAACAATCCTTCCTCTTCTCTTTTCAATTTTCTCTCCAAAACTCCATTTTCAAGACTTGTAAAGAAATTCAAAGAGAATGCAATTTTTTCCCAAAAATCCTACAACCACCCCCATAAATTCCAGAAAACAAAATAGGAAATATCCTTTTTTTGAATTTTTGAATTTTCAAATTTCTATATTGACTCTTAATTCATTTTCTTAATTTTCAATTCCAACTCAATTATGCATGCATTTCAAAAATAGATAATGTAAATCATTTTAACATAAGTAACTTAATCAATTAATAAAATAAATATACCATAAGATTGAATTATTTATTAATTAAATTAAATTACTCACTAATTTAAATCATATTTCTAACATTATTCTAACTTCCCAAATAAACTAAAACCAAGCAAATTGAACAAAATAGAACCACTAGACCACACTAGGAACGACGACACACTATGACTAGGGTGACGAATCGGCACGGAAATCCTAGCTACTATCTCCCAATCAAATGTCATTGGGAAATGGACACACTCGAACTTGTGAAACCAGGTGGAGTCAATGTCCTATACCTATTAACCTACAAAAAAAGAATATACCCACATGCAATAATATGTCATAAATGAGGCACATCGTGAAGAGGAAATCATGAAATCATAGGGCACTCGCAAGCGAGTGATGTGATACTGTCTTCTTCACCAATACAGTAGTACTAACTAACACATCTAACATAGCAGCATAATCAAAAGCATGAAACATCATAAATTAAAATATCCACTTATGCTAATTTCAAACATGCCATAATAGTCACATCAAAATATAGTATCATCAAAACAAGGTAATTCACGATAACACAGTGATCAACTATAACCAAGTACATAGTCAAAGTAAAATGCAATACTAAAGCATAAAAGAGGAAACAACAAGGTTCACACAAATGAGCAAAATGGAGGGGTATTACACAGCATAAAAGTAAAAGATACCATAAGATCCCAAAGTACAATAAGGTTACAACTCTCATTCCTCGAATGAGGTAAATCTAAAAGCATGATTACATATTAAAACTTCCACCTCGATTACAAAGAGGGGTAATAAATAACAACATCAACTGCAAAGAATAAAGCATAAAAAGTAACAAGATCCCACGAGCTCTCCAACTGGAAATCTCATCAACACGAACAAGAAGAAAGCCCAATGGAGTAAGGTGCATGCCACCCAACCAAGTGGAACCCAAAGGCCCACGCCCCCATGCTAGGAGATAGTAACAAGGATTCCTAGACAAGACCATCTACCTCTAGACACAGGTTGAATCATAACTGAACCAAACTAATACAACCAATCACATGAACCACACAAGTACAACTCAAGTTTAACATAAATACAACTCAAGTACAACACAAGTACCACACTAGTACAACTCCAACATGGTCACATTGCTTCCAAAAATAAACAAATCAGGTATGTTAAGAAAACCATACACATAACAATCAAGTACCAACTATGAGTATACCATAACATTACTGACAAGGATTACATTGCTTTGGTTATCACTCGAATAAACTACCTCCGAAGGTTACCCAGTTTACCTCTCACGGCTCTGGCCCCTAAAAGAAGTCATTCTTCTACTTGACAACACACAAACAAACTAACACGAAGGGAAGCCCAAGTGCATACAAACAGATAAGACGATCACTCAAACACTAGGAGGAAACATAAGTCAAAGCCCTCTCCAAACACTGGAGGTAACCAAGATAACAACGCCACTCTGTACAAGGAGCCACCAATAACATAATCCACTCGTTTCACAAGAGGCACAAAACATCCCCGTTCGTGGAAATCGGGTAATAACATTGTCACAACCTCAAGCACTAACCAAGGGAATTACAAATGGTTGGCCCCACAAAACGACAACCCCCAACCTCTTAGGATCCTCTGGAAGACTTACAAAATAAAAGACACATTTAATCCCACTTCCCCAAACAAGAGTACGAAGGAATACTTATTGAAGGTAATTGAAATAAATTACTTTTGGATATTCTAAATCCATTTCCTTTTCAAAATGATTTCACAACAAGGATAATAATTGCCTTATCTAAATAATTTATTATTATAAATAATTTTCTCCAAAGTGATAACATAAGGAATTAAATTTAAGCAAACAATTTAATCAGAGCTAAATCTACTTTGGATTTCCTAAATCCACTCCTTAGTTAACCTTCAATACTTTATTGCATTTAATAAAACTGAGTTGAACAATGTCTCTATTAGACAAAGATGAAATAAACACCAAATATTTCATTCTCTAATTGCTTTTAATTTAATATAAAATAAACATTTATTTCAACCATTTAGAAAATATCATTTCGAAATAAATATATGTTTCCTCTTTTCGACATATTCCTTTAAAAAAAATAATTAATTCATACATTAGACAAATTCCTTTAAAAACAAATATACCGATCTATCAATTACATTATTTTAAAATGAAATCCACAACTTGACTAAAAACACTATAATTTAAATCCTTTAACTCCATTTAAATGATGACCTTAATTTAAATCATTATTTTAATTTATGTATATATTTAAACTGTATATATGCATAAATTAAAATAAATAAAACTTATCTAAATATATTCGTATATTTTAATATTACATAATATAATAGTAAATATTAATATATATTTTTTTTAACATTAATATATATTAATATTTAATATTATAAAAATATAATACTAAATATTAAATATATTTATTATTATTTTTATGAATTAAAAAAAAAAGAATGAATAAAAAAAATAGACCCATGCAATGCTTAGGGCCATGCACTTCTTGAACCACGCACCGAGTCAAAAGGGTGGGCGGCTGCGTGAAGACATAGTCGACCCCATTTACATGGGGCGAGACTCTGTTTTCACACAACCAAGCCCTATGTTGCTTGGCGCAACCGACATGGGGAGAGATGCGTCGGGCGTGGCTCCCCCACACGCCTCCCATGGGGGCGCAGTGGGGTCAGCCCCCAATGAACCCCTTCCCTATGCTTTTAATAAAATAAATAAATTTGTAGAACAAAAAAAAACAGAGGGTTTCCCTACGGATTTCTATTTTTATTTTTACTTTAAAAAAAAAAAACCAGCATATGCCCAAATCCAACATATGTATAAAATATCTGTATATATTTGTATATATGTATATATATTTCAGTATATATGTATATATACATATATATATATATATATTTAATTATCCACATAAAAGATTTGCAAAATCAATTGAACAAATAATTCTTAAAATGATCATTTACAGAAAAATATGCATTTTTTTGTTGACAAAACCCAAATGAAATAGAGATTTACAAATTGCATCAAGATTCAACATGGGTTTTTTTTTCTCCTAATTTAAAAGAAAGTTTAATTTCTTTTCCAAACAACATAAAGAAAAGATATAAATCTTATCAAAATGAACTAAATTAAATAAGTAGAAAACCTGGTTTCCCACAGTCTAAGAAGATGCCAAAGGGTGTAGTAATCCTTCTTCAGATTCCAGTTCCTCCAAGCAAATCCAAAACCCACAAAACCAGACATCTCTTTCTTCTCCATTTTTCCAATTTTCCATCCTTCTCACAAACTCAACCCAAAAATCCAAATAATAGCCAAAAAACGAAAATATCCATTCAACCACCATAATCAATTTCAGAAAACAGAAAAATAGAAAAATATCTCAAAATATCTTTATTTTCAAATTTTCAAAAATGAAATTAAAACCCTTTTCAATTTTCAAACTTAATTTAAATTCAAAATATCTATTAATTTCCAAATGCATAATTTAACTTATTTCAACACAATTAATTTAATTAATTAATAAAATAAATCTAATCCAAGATTTAATTATTTTATTAATTAAATTAAATTAATCAATAAATAAAATAACATTTTTCACATTATAACGAGATTAATTTAATCAACAACTTAGCTACTTAAGCCATTTATTCACCCTTTCTAACTTGCAATTAAATAAAATCCAAGCAGATTAAACAAAATTTAAATCAACAGAACCAGACAAAAATTGACAACACACTATTGCCTAGGGTGATGACTTGACACGAAAAACCTAGCTACTATCTCCTAATCAAATACCATTGGCAATGGATACGCTCAACCCCATGAAATCAGGTGGAGTCGATGTCCTGTACTTATTAACCTGCGAACAATAGAATATCACACATGTATATTTGCATCCTAGAAAACACACCGTGAGGAGGGAATCACGGAGTCGTAGGGCGCACGCAAGCGAGTGATGCAATCTCGTCCCCTTCACCAATACAGTATTAACAACTGACGAATCTAACATCAATAATATAATCAAAGGCATAAAGCATCATTAATTCAAATATCCACTTATGCTAATCTAAAGCATGCCATAATGATAACATCAGAATAAAATACCATCACATCAAAAGAGCAAAATGAAGGGGTATTACATCCTCCCCCCTTAGGGTCAGGCTTACTCCTGGAAGCCTACAAAAACCCCTAGTGCAAACTCCATACAATCACACAAAGCCAAGGGTTCCAAACTGAACCACTCTAAACCTCAACATAAAAACAACCTCAATCTGAGCCATAAACAACTCAACCTTGGAAGTACACTGTCAATCCAACCAAGTCTCCAAAAACATATAACCATGGATTAACATACATAATACACACATGTACCAACACACATCATTGGTAATCATCACAAGGGTCCATCTGGACACCAGAAAGCAGCATACCAATCCATGATAGAAGGATCCATGAACCAAGAACCAATATCCAACTCACATAAACCATAAGCCGAGAGCCAATATCCATCTCACATACCATATCTCACAATCAGTGGCTTGATGGTGTTAGGTCATACATAAAGTGAAACCATCCAAACAAGACCACCGTGACCTATCTCTTGTTGTGTAAGGTGATTAGCCTCCAAGAGATAGTCATCACACAAAGGTGAGTAGTGGGTCCTAGCTGCATAACAACCTCCCATACCCCCATCCTCTACATTTCCTGTGTCTACTTCCTCATACACAGTCACCAAGTTCGTCTCATACATCCTTGGAGAGGAATTCACAATATAACATATAGCCGACATTGAAAACAACAATGATAACTAGCTTAGCCACCAAGTTCATAAAAAAGAGAAAATTAAAGTTCAATTTCAACAATAAGGAAATAAATGTGCACAATTTCAACACTGAATCAAATATATAACCACTAGGGTTATAAGAAAATAAGATCACAAGTTGTGGCTAAACCTTCACAATCAAATATAATAAAGTGTCGGCCCTCATAATTAACTGAAAAAATATCAATAACCAAAAGAAAGTTCACAATCTTTAAAATTGCACTGTACAACACTATGTGAATAGATAATAGCCACCAAATGAGGAAGGAGGAAACAATGTCTGACTATCGCGATAGTTCCTCATGTGGTGCGAAGTGAAAACGCCATCCACATGGCATAGGGTGTACTCCTCGGCTACAACCTGCATTGCGTCAACACACAACATGGTCATACGCTAGTCAGAATAGGAATGTACTAGTCATATGCCATATGACAGAGTGTTTGTGGCTCCATGGAAGTAGGCACGTGCAGAACACTCCCTGCATAGCGATACCTCTTGGAGAAGGTAGACGCAGGTACTCGCTGAAACCAGAGGTATACATGGCTAGGATCTACCCATATGCTACTCGACCAACATGGTCAGGGCAACCATGAGTATACCTCTACAAGTGTTGAGGCCCCATAACGCTCATCACACAAGTAGGCTAACAAAGAAAATATCATAATGCACCTTCACATGTCTATGCACGTGGCAATCGTGTCATCACATGACATCATCACTAGCACTGTGTCGGAACACCAGTCGGGTGTGGCATCATATCTCGTACATCATGTTGGAACACAAGATAGGGTATATATACATGATGCAATACGATAACATCACTATGGGGCTCCGAGTCTCACCTCTCATACAAAAAAGGTTTACTCACTGTAACACCCCTCCGTTTTGATTTTTGTTCAAGTTGCTTTATGTTATGTTTGGTTGCAATTACTTTGATACTTGATACATTTGGTTATGATGTTTTGATCGCTACTATCGAGTGACAAATATTATTGTGGGATGTAGTTATTTGATTATTGTTTCACATGCATTATAGATTAATGTTGTTGTAGAGTTAACATGAGATGTTATATTGAGATTATTGGAATTATGATGAGAGTGTCAGTTTCGATGAGTGTATTGATGAAGAGGACGGTTTCGCATCACTCGCTTGCGAGCGCCCTGCGAATCCGTAATTCCTTCTTCACGGTGTGTATTATAGGCTGGATATATTGTATGATGTTGTTTACTTGGTTGTAGGATTGCAGGTACATGACATCGACTCCACCTGGTTTCACAGGTTTGAGCGTGTCGATCCAACGGTTAATTTGAATGGGAGATAGTAGCTAGGTAACATGTGTCAAGTTTACACCCTAGCCTTAGTGTGTCATCAATTGTGTGTGTCAAGTCATTGTCTGTCTTGCTTTGATGTTATTTAATTCTGAAGCATTCTTGATTTGGAAATAGATATTTAGAATAATTGCATTTAAATCATGTTGATGGTTATTTAATTTAATAATGCAATGTGGATAAAAGTTTATATTTAAATTAATTAATTATATTTAAATTATTTAGTTAATTAAATTTAATCCAAGGGGGTTGAGTTTAGTTATTAAATAATTAAATTAATTAATTAAACGTGATGCAAGAGAATGCAAGGAAATAAAAGAATTAGAATTAATTTTGGAATTTAATTCCAACATGTGAGAATTAAATTAGAAATTGTAATTAAATGTTTATTTGGGAAATTGGTTGCAACTTTGGAAATTAATTTATTATTTGAAATTTCATTTTAAATTGAAAGTGGGTTTTGAAAAGTGAAATTGAAATTGAAATTGAAATTGAAAATTGAAATTGAAATTGAAATATCTAATTTGCTAATTTGCATGTAATGTGAATTAGGGTTGAATTAGGTATTTTTGATTTATAAGAATATATGTTTTAATTTTAGGGAGAAAAATCTTTAGGAAAAAATTCATTTTTACAGCAGGGAAGAAATTTTGGAAAATTTGCACAAGGGTTTGAAGAAAGTTTGATTGTAGAATTGATTGAAGGAAAGATTGTTTGCATTTGTTGGATTTTGGATTGGATTCATTGGAGGATTGAAGAAAATTCAAGAAATCTTTGGAGGAGGCTTGCATCAGAAATTCATCTCTTCCTGTAGCTTCTTGTACCAGGTTTTCCTCTTTGTGTTTTATTGTTCTTGATTATTTTCTTTAAAATAGTAATGATTAAAGATTTGTTTGTTAAATCTGTTTTAGAAAATAAATTTGATATTAGAAGAAAAGAATTAAACAAATTTACAGCCTTTGCTTGTGAAAATTCTTGAGTGAAAATTGTGAAAACCTTAGTTGAATTTAAATTATTTGGAGAAATTGATTTTATTGTTATTGAAATTAAACATAGAGATTGAACAAGGCATTTAGAATGTTTTTAGAAAATGAAACCCTCTGTTATTATTAAAAATCGGATTTTAAAATCTGCAGTATAGTTATATTTTCATGGTAAAATGGTCTGATTGCGTCGCCTATAACTTTAGTTTCACAAACTGGGTTTTCAAGAAATTTAAAGAGATTTTGAATTTTACAATTTTGTAACCTCTGTCCAAAAATATCAAATACCCAGATCGTAGTTTTTGAGTTATGCTTGAAACATGAGACTACTATTAAGATATTTTCCTATGGCTGTTCTGAAAATAAAATAATAATAAATTGATATTTATAAATATTAATATTTTATGTATTGTTATTATAATATTAAAATATTATTTAATAATATTTTATATTATAATTTATAATACTAAAGTATTATATTTATTTATATTATTTTAAATAAAATTTGTATATTTGATTAGTGGAATTAATATTATAAACGTATGGGGAAATTATTGTTTATTTTAAAATGGCATGTTAAAGTTTAATTGAAGGAATTAAATATTTGATTTAAAGAATGCATAATTTAAAATTGAATTGTGAAATTTAAACCCATATGTAAAAGGTCCAATTATTAATTTGATTTAATTGGAAAAATATATTTATATTTTCGAATATTGATGATGAAGGATATTTTTATTTTGAATTAATCAATTTGATATTTTGTAAAGGACAGAAGATATGTTAAGGATTAAATATATTTAAATATATTAATTTATATTTAGTATATGTATATTGAAGGTATTTATCCATTTGAGAGAATAAATAATATTTTATATTATTTTATTCTTTTATTTGCAAATTGGGTATTATTAGTGTTCTAAAAGAAATAATTAGTATGTGTAGAAAATGTATAGAGAAATATATTTAAATATATTGAAGAATTATAGAAATATTTATATTTAAATGTTTGTTTTATTTAATGAGATTTAATTAGAAACAATATGAATGCGTGGCCAAATAGACAAGCCAAAAGATATTTTTATACATGGATGAAATTGCAATGTTTTTAAATGGATGGTTGATGAGACATAGACTCTGTATAGAAAATTGGAAAAGATTGTTTGCAATAGTGTTAGGTTGCATTAGAAGTAAATTTAGGAACTATCTCTATTGAAAAAGGCAAATAGTTATTATGTTTTATTTCCATAGAACAAATTAATCGTTGTGATTGGAATATTAAAGAATCTATATAATTGAGTTTATTAATATATATGTTTGGTGTATATATAATATGGAGCATGTAAAATATGTTAAGGGTAAATTCATTATCATATTTCATTTTTATAAGATGTATGCAATGTATTATTGAATAGAGATTTAAAATTGGATTGTTTAGTGTATATGAAAAATTGATAGAGAAACAATATGTTATTATATTAAAATGATTGAATGTGTTGAATAGAAAATTGAATGAGATGTAAGATTTGGTTAGAAAATGGAAAGAGTTTACTTGCATGGATTTGTGTCGATTTAAAAGTAAATTAAGAAGTTGTTTTATTGATGAAGCAATCGATTATGTTATTTATTAATTTCTATTTAGATTAATTGAATCATTGTGATTGGATTATGAAAGAGGTATGGATTTAGTATATCCAAAAGTAGTATCTTTCTCATGATTATCTTAAAGGATTTAATTCTTTGTATTCAGTAAAAGGAAGTACGTTTAATTGTTTTAAATTTCCAATAATGAAAAGGAAAATAGGGGTTATGATTACTTTAGATGATCTAATTATCATGTCTTTGACTTTTTCAACACTACCTAGCAACTTCCTTTAAGGTTACTTGGCGGGGCATTACACTCGCTATGCCAGATCAATGCCTCCACAGACGTCTAGGCATAGCTAACATACCTATGCTATTGTACTCAAATCTGTGGGGATTAGGTTAACACTTATGGATCAAGTATCCTGATCCATTATAAGGGAAAGTAGTGGGTACGATTCATCGGGATTGGGTGAGCTAAGACGCTCTATGTCGCAATATGTGTACACTACACACTCCACCCCAGAAACTTGTGGCTGCTACTATCCCTTTATGGATTCAGGACCTAGAGAACCAAAAGAAGAATAACTACTCTTGGTTACTCTTATATATAAGTTTCAACCACACATGGGTTGGCCCTCAATCAGGTAACAAACATGCATGCACACATAATGGTATGGTAAATCCCACACCAAAGTGTAACATTTTCCTCAAGGATGGGTACCAAGTATCACCATCGCATGGATACACAAAGCAAGTACGGGGTATTCACAATTCTGAAACAAGATACAATTATCGATTCCTTACATTTACAGGGATACAACTATATACAGAATCCCATTGGAACATCCAATTCCATAACCCATGGGATACGTAACAAAACTTTCCAACCATAACCTTTTATCAGGTTACATTCACGCTACTCTTTTCCATAGAGTACATCATGCTAAAGTAAAAGCCATGATCACGTGATCACTTAACAAATCCACTAACAGATTCACAGGGACAACCTAGTGGGCACAAATGTTCCCCGAGAACCCAGTGTATGAACCTGGGGCTATGATACCATGTGTAACGCCCCGCCATGCAACCCTAGAGGAAGTTGCAATTAACTACTCAAATGAACTATTTTTTATTTTTTTTAAAGAAATTAATATGAATTTTCACTACTCATTGCAACAACCTCTAAGGTTACAAGACTAAGATTACTTAATAACCCATGAACAAAATTAAAGAATTTGAATCACAACATTTAATAACATATGAAATTAACAATACATACATTCCATACAAGATAAATTATAGCATAAAAGTAAAAGATACCATAAGATCCCAAAGTACAATAAGGTTACAACTCTCATTCCCTGAATGAGGTAAATCTAAAAGAATGATTACATATTACAAATTGAACCTCGATCACAAAGACGGGTAATAAATAACAAGATCAACTAAAATGAATAGAGCATAAAAAGTAACAGGATCTCACGAGCTCTCCAACTGGAAATCTCATGAACACGAACGAGAAGAAATCCCAATGTAGTAAGGTGCATGCCACCCAACCAAGTGGAACCCAAAGGCCCACCCCCCATGGTAGGAGATAGTGACAAGGATTCCTAGACAAGACCATCTAACTCTAGACACAGGTTGAATCATAACTGAACCAAACTGACACAAACAATCACATGAACCACACAAGTACAAATCAAGTACAGCACAAGTACCACACTAGTACAACTGTAACATGGTCACATTGCTTCTAGAAATAAACAAATCAGGTATGTTAAGAAAACCATACACATAACAATCAAGTACCAACTACGAGTATACCATAACATTACTGACAAGGATTACATTGCTTTGGTTATCACTTGAATAAACTACCTCTGAAGGTTACCCAGTTTACCTTTCACGGCTCTAGCCCCGAACGGAAGTCATTCTTCTACTTGACAACAAACAAACAAACTAACACCAAGGGAAGCCCAAGTGCATACAAACAGATAAGACGATCACTCCAACACCAAGAGGAAACATAAGTCAAAGCCCTCTCCAAACACTGGAGGTAACTAAGATCTAACAATGCCACTCCTTACAAGGAGCCACCAATCACATAATCCACTCCTTTCACAAGAGGCACAAAACATCCCTGTTCGTGGAAATTAGGTAATAACATTGTCACAACCTCAAGCACTAACCAAGGGAATTGCAAATGGTTGGCCCCACAAAATGACAACCCCCAACCTCTAGGATCCTCTGGAAGACTTACAAAATAAAAGTTACATTTAATCCCACTTCCCCAAACAAGAATATGAAGGCATACTTAGTGAAGGTAATTGAAATAAATTACTTTTGGATATTCTAAATCCATTTCCTTTTCAAAATGATTTCACAACAACGATAATAATTGCCTTATCTAAATAATTGATTATTATAATTAATTTCCCCCAAAGCGATAACATAAGGAATTACATTTAAGCAAACAATTTAATCAGAGTTAAATCTACTTCGGATTTCCTGAATCCACTCCTTAGTTAACCTTCAATACTTTATTACATTTAATAAAACTGAGTTGAACAACGTCTCTATTAGACAAAGATGAAATAAATACCAAATATTTCATTCTCTAATTGCTTTTAATTTAATATAAAATAAACATTTATTTCAACCATTTAGAAAATATCATTTCAAAATAAATATCTATTTCCTCTTTTCGACATATTCCTTTTAAAAAAATAATTAATTCATCCATTAGACAAATTCCTTAAAAATCAAATATACCGATCTATCAATTACATTATTTTAAAATGAAATCCACAACTTGACTAAAAGCACTATAATTTAAATCCTTTAACTCCATTTAAATCATGACCTTAATTTAAATAATTATTTTAATTTATGTATATATTTAAACTGTATATATGCATAAATTAAAATAAATAAAACTTATCTAAATATATTTGTATATTTTAATATTACATAATATAATAGTAAATATTAATATATATATTTTTTAACATTAATAAATATTAATATTTAATATTATAAAATTATAATTCTAAATATTAAATATATTTATTATTTTTTTTATGAATAAAAAAAAGAATGAATAAAAAAAAAAAACCCACACAATGCTTAGGGCCACGCGCCGAGTCAAAAGGGTGGGCGGCTGTGTGAAGACACAACCAACCCCATTTACATGGGGCGCGAGTGTGTTTTCACACAACCAAGCGTTGTGTTGCTTGGCGTGACCGACATGGGGAGAGGCACGTTGGGTGCAGCTACCCCATACGCCTCCCATGGGGGTGTGGTGGGGTGAGCCCCCAGCGAACCCCTTCCTTGTGCTTTTAATAATTTTTTTTTTTGGAAACCAGAGGGTTTCCCTACGGATTTCTATTTTCTTTTTTAGTTTTTTTTTTTTTAAAAAAAAACAAAACCAACATATATATAAAATATGTGTATATATTTGTATATATGTATAGATATTTCAGCATATATATATTTAATTACCTAGATAAAAGATTTGGAAAATCAATTGAACAAATAATTCTTAAAATGATTTTTTATAGAAAAATATGCAATTTTTTCTTGAGAAAACCCAAATAAAATAGAGATTTACAAATTGCATCAAGATTCAACATGGGTTTTTTTTTCTCCTAATTTAAAATAAAGTTTAATTTCTTTTCCAAACAGCATAAAGAAAAGTTATAAATCTTATCAAAATGAACTAAATTAAATAAGTAGAAAACCTGGTTTCCCACAGTGTGAGAAGATGCCAAAGGGTGCATTAATCCTTCTTCAGATTCCAGTTCCTCCAAGCAAATCCAAAACCCACAAAACTAGACATCTCTTCCTTCTCACAAACTAAACCCAAAAATCCAAATAATAGCCAAACAAATGAAAATATTCATTCAACCACCATATCAATTTCAGAAAACAGAAAAATAGAAAAATATCTCAAAATATCTTTATTTTTAAATTTTGCATTTTCTAATTTTCAAAAATGAAATTAAAACCCTTTTCAATATTCAAACTTAATTTAAATTTGAAATATCTATTAATTTCCAAATGCATAATTTAACTTATTTCAACACAATTAATTTAATTAATAAATAAAATAAATCTAATCCAAGATTTAATTATTTTATTAATTAAATTAAATTAATCAATAAATAAAAGCACATTTTTCACATTATAACAAGATTAATTTAATCAATAACTTAACTACTTAAGCCATTTATTCACCTTTTCTAACTTGCAATTAAATAAAATCCAGGCAGATTAAACGACATTTAAATCAACAGAACCAGACAAAAACCGACAACACACTATTGACTAGGGTGATGAATTGACATAGAAAACCTAGCTATTATCTCCCAATCAAATGTTGTTGGCAATGGACATGTTCAACCCGTGAAATCAGGTGGAGTCGATGTCCTGTACCTATTAACCTGCGAACAATAGAATATCACACATGTATATTTGCATCATAGAAAACACACCATGAAGAGGGAATCACGGAATCGCAGGGCGCTCACAAGCAAGTGATGCAATCCCGTCCCCTTCACCAATATAGTATTACCAACTGACGAATCTAACATCAATAATATAATCCAAGGCATAAAGCATCATTAATTCAAATATCCACTTATGCTAATCTAAAGCATGCCATAATGATAACATCAGAATAAAATACCATCACATCAAAAGAGAAAAATAGAGGGGTATTATAGGGACAACCCTGTGTGTTTTCCATCATGCAACTGTTTTTGTGCAACTTGTGTTCCAAAAGGATAATTATATTGAAATGAATTTTTTTTGCAAGTAAGGTTTGTTATAAAATATGAAGCTGAACTTCAATACATTGTGTTGTTTTTCCATTTTGCAACTATTTTTGTGCATATTTTGCTCCAAATGTATGATGATATTGTAATGGAATGTTTGTTGCAAGTAAGGGTTTTTATGAAATATGAATGTGAACTTCAATACATTTTGTTGTTACAGTTTGCATAATAGTAACTATTATCTTTGAACTACATTTTAGAAGTCAGGGACAAGCCGGTGTGTTTTACATCATGGAAATTTCATTTGTGCATCTTGTGTTCTAAACGTATGACGATATTGAAATGGAATGTGTCTTGAAAGTAAGGGTTCTAATAAAATATGAAGTTGAACCTCAATACATTATGTTGTTATAGTCTGCATAATAGTAACTGTTGTCTTTGAACTACATTTGAGAAGTTAGGGATAACCCTGTTTGTGTTTCCATCATGCAAATTTTTTTTGTGCATCTTGTGTTCTAAATGTATTACGATATTCAAATGGAATGTTTCCTGAAAGTAAGGGTTCTTATAAAATATGAAGCTGAACTTCAATACATCATTTTGTTATAGTCCCCAGAACATAAAGTGCTCATTTCTTGTGCTTACATTCTTAAGTAAGTTCACATACATAAGTAAGTTTTCATAATGAAGTAACTTGTATAGGACAGTGCATTTTCCAACACTACAAATAATGTGAGCATTCTATTTTTTCCAATGACATGAAAAAAGGAAATGCCATTTTTACTCAACCAACTAGTTATAAAATTTGAAAGTGGACTTCATTACATTTGGAGCATAAAAAATTTAAAAAAAATCATGAAATATGAAGTTGGACTTAAATTCATTTTTGGAGTGTCAGAGATAAATAATCATAAGGAAATAACTTATAGCGGATAGTGTGTTTTCCAACGGTGCAATCCGTGCAAGCATTTTATGTGTTCCAATCACATGGAAAAAGGAAATATGCCATTTTGAGTCTACCAAATATTTGTTCTACAAAAATTCAAAGTGGACTTAATTTCATTTTGGGCACATACGAAATAAACACTTTCCATAAGCAAATAACTAGTAGGGGACAATGTGTTTTCCAACACTGCAACAAATTTAAGAATTTTATTTGTTACAATCACATGAAAAAGGAAAAGCTACCATCTTCACTCTACTATATCGTTGTTCTAAATTTGAAAGTGGACTTCACTTCTTGTTTGGAGCGTGAGAAATCAAAACTTTTCATAAATGAAATAATTGACAAGGGATAATGTGTTTTCCAACACTACAAGCAATGGAAGAATTTTGTGTGTTCCAATCACATGGAAAAAGGAGATATACCATTTCGAGTCTACCAAATAGTCATTCTACAAAAATTAAAATTGGACTCAATTTCATTTCGGGAGCATATGAAATAAACACTTTCCATAAGAAAATAACTGGCAGGGGATAGTGTGTTTTCCAACACTACAATAAATGCAAGCATTTTATTTGTTATAATCACATGAAAAAGGAAAATATTCCATCTAAACTCTACCAAATCATTGTTCTAAATTTTAAAGTAGACTTCACTTCTTGTTTGGAGCATGAGAAATCAAAACTTTTCATAAATGAAATAACTGACAAGGGACAATGTGTTTTACAACACTGCAAGCAATGCAAGCATTTTATGTGTTTCAATCACATGGAAAAAGGATATATGCCATTTTGAGTCTACCAAATAGCCATTCTAGAAAAATTCAAAGTGGACTTAATTTCATTTTGAGAGCATACAAAATAAACACTTTCCATAAGCAAATAACTGGCAGCGGATATTGTGTTTTCCAACACTGCAACAAATGCAAGCATTTTATTTGTTACAATCACATGAAAAAGGAAAAGTTTCCATTTGCACTCTGCTAAATCATTGTTCTAAATTTGAAAGTGGACTTCACTTCTTTTTTGGTGCGTGAGAAGTCAAAAATTTTCATAAATGATATAACTGACAAGGGACAGTGTGTTTTCCAACACTACAAGCAATGCAAGCATTTTATGTGTTCCAATCACATGGAAAAAGGAAATATTCCATTTTGAGTCTACCAAATAGTCGTTCTACAAAAAATCAAAGTGGACTTAATTTCATTTTGGGAGCTTACGAAATAAGCACTTTACATTAAAAAAAAACTAACAGGAGAGTGTGTTTTCCAACACTACAACCAATTAAAGCATTTTATTTGTTACAATCACATGAAGAATGGAAATCTGTCATCTCCACTCTACCAAATCATTTTTCTAAAATTCAAAGTGGACTTCATTTACATTATTGGTCATAATGAATCAAATACTTATTGTAACGAAATAACTCACAAGGGGCAAGGAGTTATCAAACACTACAAACAATGCTAGCATTTAATTTGTTCCAATCACATGGAAAAAGGAAATAAATTCAATGAAATAATTGTTCTACAAATTGAAAGTGGACTTCATAACAACATTGTGTTCAAACTAATGAAAATAGTATATTTGTTCACCATAATTGTTCAGTAATCAAATAATTACAGAGGGCCATGAAAAGTATGATCTGAAATGTATAACAACATAGGGTTGAAACATATGAAAAAGGTATATCTATTCACCATAATTATTCAATAATTAAATAATTAGAGAGGGCCATGAAAAGTCTGATATGAAATTCATAACAACATAGTGTTCAAACATATGAAAATGGTATATCTCTACACGATAATTTTTCATTGATCAAATAATGAAACCCATAATGCATAATCAGTATTCTAAGCCTGACTCATCATATCCTATGCTACCTATTCTTTGAAATTGAGTTCAAGCCTGCATAATAGATGGAACGTTTCTTAGGGTTCTTGTGTATTTCAGGAGCGGTGATTCCAATTCCACGAACCATCATAGATGATGAACGTAAAACAACATATTTCTTCATAGGTTGTGCTTTGTCCTTGGCACATTTAACACCTTCACCCTATAACAAATAATTAATCACAATTAACGTATGCATGGAAACAATATAAGATAGTATGCTATATAGAAAAAAATATTGTTTATATGTACCTTTGGAACAAAATGCTTCATCTCAGAGAGCTTCCATATCACGAATCTGCCCACGCACTCTTCGATGGTCTCTACACCAAGATGTGGAAAAGGCGCATAGTGCTCACCAACAAAGGCCTCAATAATGTTGACTCCCGTACAATTTTTTGGGTGAATAAAGTCATGGGTTTTAGCCTTTCTATTGAAAAAATGTACAATGCCTTTGGTAACCCATTTACACTGCCTCAAAAGATTAACGTGATCACCGACCTTAAAAGTGATGCCCTTGAACTCTATCATCTATTCATCCATAGGATTTGGCTGCAATGGAAATGTCATTGACGTGAATCATAATTGAAGGCATATTAAAGGATTCATAAAGAAATAAGAACAGAAGCATGCAAGTGTGTTGGGTCTATTATCGATATAGATGGCAGGTCGCTGCTCTCCTGGTCCCCATGTCCATCTTTATTGACATCTCCCCCTTGCAGGCTAGAACTCTCCTCATCCCCATGTCCATCTTTATTACCCTCTCACACTTGCAAGCCAGTGTTGTCCTCGTCCCCATGTCCATCTTTATTAGCATATCCCCCTTGCAAGCCAATGATCTCCTTGTCCCCATGTCCTTCTTTATTTCCCTCTCCCACTTGCAAGCTAGAGCTATCCCCATACTCATGTCCATATTTATTTCCTTGGCCCACTTGCAGAATAGTTCTCTCCCCATCCACATGTCCATCTCTATTAGCCTCTCCAATTTCAATTGCAACCACATGGCTAATTAGGTCAAGCCCAACACTCTATTCTTTATTGCCCTATAATACTAGGAATTCAAACGTCACTTTGAATTCAGTTGCATACAAACAATTGATTGAAATAATCAAAAAAAATATTCAATAAAAGAGTTTAAATTCACTGTTTCTTCTAGTTTCTCCATGTCAAGGCACCTTGAAACTTTTGACTGTGTATAGTCGTTCTTATTCTTCTTAATGGTAGACAACGGGTTTAGAGGACCAACACCATCTTCTTCTCCCATGGCCTCTGCTTCATCTTCCAAATCAAGAGTATATTTTTTGAAGGCATGACTCCATTGTTCATCATTTCCTTGTAATAGTAGCAATTGAAACGTCACATCAAATTCAGATGCATGCGACCAATTCATTGAAATAATCAAAACCAATAGTATATACAAGATTTTGAAATCATTGTTTCTCATTTCTTCTTGTGAGGGCATGAGAAAACTTTCAACCCTATATGCTCATTATTATTATTATTATTCTCAATGTTATACACTAGGTTGGGAGGAACAACATCATCTTGTTCTTCCATGGTGTCGGCTTTGTCTTCCAAATCAGGAGTTTCTTGTTTGAGGGCAAGACTCTATTGTACATTGTTGCCCTATAATAGAAAGATTTGAAACATCACATAAAATTCAAATTCATGCAACCAATTTATTGAAATAATCAAAACAAACATTAAATATAAAATTTCAAAATCATTGTTTCTACTCGTTTCTTCTTGTGAGGGCATGAGGAAATTTTAAACCATAAACGCTTCTTCTTCTTCTCAATGTTAGACAAGGGGTTGGGAGGAACATCATCATATTGTGCTTCTGTGGTCACTGCTTCATCTTCTGAAACAACAATAACCTACAAGGGTAGCACTTCATTGTTCATCCTTGTTGTGTAATAGGAAAAGTTGAAACGTCACATCAAATTCAGATGCATGCAACCAATTCATTCAAATAATCAAAACAAACATTAAACAAAATATTTTGAGATCATCATTTCGTCTTGTTTCCTCTTCACAGGGTGCCTTGAAACTTTTAACCGTGTATGAGGCTTCTTCTTAATGTTACACACTGGGTTGGGAGGAACAACATCATCTTTTCCTTTCTTGGGCACAACTTCCTCTAGTGAATGACCACTACTCTGCTGGGCAATAGGAACCGCTTCTCGACCATCACCCTGTCATGTCATGTAAGTTAATGTTAAGTGAACCTTGTATGCCATAGAACAAAAAATATGAACCAACCAAAACTTATATTTAAGAGTTCAATTCGACATTACCATTCCTTCATTTCTCTTTCTCTCCTACAATTGCAATATTTTTTTCCTTCTCTGCTCCTTTTTTTCCTTACTGTTGTATAACACCATTTTCTTCTTCACCTTGTCCTTTCCTTTTTGGGGAAGTTGAAGGAAGTTATAATTCCGATACTTTTGATAGACACTTTGAATAACATGCTTTTGTTGGAGATGCTACCATAGATTCATTTGGTACTCCATATTTTCCATCTTCTTTTGAAGGTACTCTTTAAATTTATTAGGGGGAGGAGGGGGGTGTTTCGCTTTCCCCCCCAACGCAGTTCGGCCATGATTTGGTGGCACAAGAATAGGAAGGTGGTGATGCTGAATGCTATGCATATTGAACACTCTCCAATCATGATATTTTCTCCTACATTCTTCTACAGTGCAATAATATACATATCTAGACCATTCTCCACTTATCTTTCATATTCAGCAGCAACCTGCACAAAAAAATTCAAATAAGAGAATCACTTAATATATTTGATATTAAAACAATTTGAATGCACAAGATATACACACAGTGAAATGATGCAATAATTGAGTTATTACATCTACCTTCATGTCCACCACATCACCCCATGCTTCAGTGCATCCCTCTTCATCCTTAGGGTCTCCCTTTGCATGCTCTTCCTCGCTGTCATGGACTGTGGCAAGAGCATGATGATCTCCCCAACTATCATCCTGAATCGAAGGAACCATATACTATCAAAATCAGCATATTTGTAATAGACATGATATTTTCTAACCGAAATTGTAAAGCGTTTTGATTGATGCATTTGAAGGAAAGGGCAATTGGAAGTTCACAATCAATTATCGAACACGTCATTGCCTCAGGGTTCAACATTTTCCTCAAACGAGGGGACTTCTTGTGTACCATGGTTGTTGCCTCCTAATTAAAACATTCCCACTTTCCAGTCAACATCGTAACCACTTATGCGAGATTAAATTTATACATTTGATTTCATCTTGTAATTATCAAATCTTACCTGCACATTTGGGGAATATGACTTCCTCGAAGAAGATGCACCACTAGACACCCTTTCAGGTGTGTTGTCCACCTCAATGACATTTTTCATTGTATGAAGCACATTCCCTTTTAGCGAATGCATCCTTGATTTTCTATAAACTGTAAAATTGTTGCCAGTGTTATGGATAGTTAAAGTTCCAAAATTTATTGCACCATTTCCAGTAAGCAAGCATATCTTTTTTCAATCATAAGAATAATTTCAAACGCATATTTTACTCTACCTAGGACTTGTGATAAATTTTGAAGGTGCCTTTCATTACATTCTTTGTGTCTAAATAAAAAAAAAAAATTCAATACATTCCTACTGTCAAAAAAATTATAGGTTGGAAAAGAGATGGTGTTATGAAAGATACAACCCACAGTATTGTAAAATGCTATAGAAGTAACCCATTATGTTTTCCAACATGTAATAATTTTGTGCATTTAATTTTTTCAATCACATCAAGATAATCAATTGCAATTTATACCATAACTAACATTTGTAATTGTTGGAGGTGCCCTTTTATTACATCCGTACTATCTAAATAAGAAAATCTTCTCAAGGCATTCAAACTATTATGTGTAATTTGAGGTTGGAAAACGCAGGGTGTTATTAATCTTGCAACCCACAAACTATTCTAAAACCCTTTACAAGTAACAACCCTATTTGTTACTCACCCCACCTCAATTTGGTATGTTTTGTGATAGTCTTGAGAATAGTTATCTTTCTAGATAGCAATAATGTAATGAATTTGGAAAATAGAGGGCGTTAAGAAAACTGGAACCGTATGTATCCTACACCTACAAGTCCTCCCCATCCTCTCAAGTGTTTAGATTTAAATATGTAGAATAAAACAACTGAAAACCCACATTGTGTTTCCCAATCTGCCATTATTTTGTGCATTTCTTTGTTTCAACCGTACGAAGAAATTCAAATACAATTTATACTATAAGTAAGATTTATTATATATTTTGAAGGTGAACTTAATTAAATTATTAGCGTGTACAAATCAAAAGGATTCCAAGACATTCATACTGTCAATATAATTACAACTAGAGGATACATAATACTATTTCCTTTTTCCATGTGATTGGAACACATAAAGTGCATGCATTGCTTGCAGTGTTGAAAAAAACACTACCCCTTGTCAGTTATTTTGTGTATGAAAAGTTTTGATTTCTCATGCTCTAAAAAAGAAGTGAAGTCCACTTTCAAATTTAGAACAATGATTTGGTAGAGTGCAGATGAAAGATTTGCCTTTTTCATGTGATTGTAACAAATAAAATGCTTAGATTGGTTGTAGTGTTGGAAAACACACTATCCCTTGTCAGTTATTTTCTTATGAAAGGTCTTTGTTTTCTACGCTTCCAAAATAAAATGAAGTTGACTTTGAATTTTTGTAGAATGACTATTTGGTAGACTCAAAATGACATATTTTATTTTTCCATAACATGCTTGCATGGATTGCACCATTGGAAAACACACAAGGTTGTCCTTGACTTCTCAAATGTAGTTCAAAGACGTGAGTTACTGTTATGCAGACTGTAACAACACAATGCATTGAAGTTCAACTTCATATTTCATAAGAACCCTTACTTTTAGGAAACATTCCATTTCAATATCATCATGCGTTTAGAACACAAGATGCACAAATAAAAGTTGCATGATGGAAAACACACTGGGTTGTCTCTGACTTCTCAAATGTAGTTCAAAGACAACAGTTACTATTATGTAGACTATAACAACTTAATGTATTTAATTCTAGCTTCATATTTCAACATAACCCTTAGTTGCAGAAAACATTCCATTGCAATATCGTCATACGTTTGGAACACAATATGCAAAAAAAAATTTGTAGAATAGAAAAATAACACAATGTATTTAAGTTTAGCTTCATATTTTATAACAACCCTGACTTTCAAAAAACATTCCATTTCAATATCATTATACCTTTGGAACACAAGTTGCACAAAAAAAATTGTAGGGTGGAAAACACACAGGGTTGTACCCCCACCCCCCCTCCGCCAGCACGACAACATTTAATGACAACTGGACAAATTTCAAGCATACCTTTCTCATTTCCAAAATATGCAATTCTCTCCATCATACATCAATGCAAGATTTCAACATCATGGACTTGAGTGGATGAGATTGTCAAAGAGGAGGTGATATGTGCTTGAGAGAAGAGCTTATTTTGCGAATATTGCAAAATAGCTCCAAAGATACCCAGTTGTCATGAAATGTTCTCATGTATTTATAGAGGTCTTATCTAATACTTGTATCGAGCATTGATAGGTTGAAATTTTCATACAATGGCAAGGCCAATAATGTGTAATTGCGGGTTGGAAATCATTAGGTGTTATTTAACCTGCAAACCAAACACCATTTACAAACCCTTCATAAGTAACATCCCAAGTCATTACTCCCCCCTCAATTGAATTTGGATGCTTTTATATATCCCACAATTGAAACTCCACCACACTGTCTCAAACCTTCAGCTTTCAACGTGCATAATGAAAGACCTCACAACACACACTATTTTCCAACCTCCAATTATTTTCCACAATACTTTATCATATTTTTGAATGTTTTAATGCATTTTTGTATGTTATGATGCCTCTGACATGCATTCTTCTAGGGAGAATACTGACATCCAATTGTAGGGTAGAAGCTAATCTCCCTACAAAATATAGTAAACTCAACCTATTATCCTTGTAAAAACATGTCTTTCAAATGATAACATAATTAGACATAAATGATATAAATCTTCCACAATCCATATTTATTATTACTAGTTGATTTATGGATTCGATATTGTAAGAATTTTTGCATCAACGTTTTGGATCGAACTCCATAATCCAAGATCAGCATGAAGAAGAGACCATCAACATCATTCCTTATGCTCTCTTCTTCATCCTGATGATGGATCACATAGTTTCATCTGAAACGTTGATGCAAAATTTATTAAACAATCGAATGAAAAAATCAGCTTCCAGTAATAATCAGACATGTCTTATCCCTGAAGAAGGGCAACATGTTATCATGTGTAAGCCATGTTGCAAGGAGATTACCTTTTTCAATTGGGAGGAGGCTATTCTCTGTACAAAAATGCATGTCACATGCATCATAACAATCATCATGTTTTAAAAATCATATTTCAGAATTGACAATAAGCCCAAAATGTGGCATTGAAAACCATTATTTCCAAATAGAAAAAATCCCAAATAAGGTCCCATTTTCACCACCATTTTCCATAGCATTTTGTAGGTTGATAGAGAGCAACGAGAAATATGAAATTTTGCAATTTCTGAATGAAATAACTAACAGGCCATTGTGGAAGTATAAGTGAAATAAATAAATAACATTTACATAATCAAAAACCATGCAGAATATGTAAGAATTTTGTTTCATAGTTCACTTTGCTATAGTAGAAATCTGGTTTCACTTTCTTCATCTGATTGGAACAAAACAACTTGACAAAAAAGAAGGTCGAACGAACAAATGGCACTGATAGAAGACTTGATAGTTATACATTAACTTTGACCTCGCCTGGCCTGTCCCATTGTTGGGAAAACGTGTTAGCACCGATGGGTTTTCAAAATAATATTTTGGAATGCACAAAAACCCAAAAAAACATGGCATTCGAAACCATTATTTTCAAATAGCAAAATTAGGGGCAAAGAATGTAATGAAATTAGAAAATAATAGGTATTATGAAACTTGAAACACATAGTTGTTATAGATTGTTTGCAGTGTTGTTAAACACATTGTCTCATTTCAATTAGTTCGTTACAAAGAGTTCCAATTTTATTTCATTATGCTCCAAGAATGTAATCAAGTCCACTTTCAAATTGTTGAACAACTCTCTAGTATAGTCCAAATTTCATTTCACTTTCTTTATCTAATTGGAACAAATAAAATGCTTGCATTATTTGTAGTGTTGGAAAACACATTGTCTCTTCTCACTTGCAGAGTGTTTTATAACACTATATGCATTAATTGTTTCTTAACACCTAAGGTTTTCCAACATGCATTCTTACTAAATAGAAAGAATGTATTCAAATTATTTTGTAATATAGACAGTCTGAATGTATTCAAAATCTCAAAATTTATAAGGACTTTTAATTTGGGAAAAAATTGCATTTAAATTTTGCATGATTGAAAAAATAAAGTGCACAAAATAACTGTAATTCAGAAAAAATAGTGTTGGGTTTCAGTCATTCAAATCTCCTTATTTAAATGCAAAGGGTTGTCTCATGGTGGGTTGCTATCTTCTTAACACCCATGGTTTCGCAACATGGAATGCTACAAAACAGTATGAATGTCTTCAAAATAACACCTTCCATTGTTCTATTTAAATTTTAGATGATTGAAAAAAAAAGTGCACAAAATAGTTGTATTTTGGAAAACACAATGTGGGTTTTCAGTTGTTTGAATCTCCTTGTTTACATGTAAGGGGTTGTCTCATAGTGGGTTGCTTTCTTCTTAATGTGTACAGTTTTGCAACATGGAATGTTACAAAATAGTATGAATTTCTTCAAAATCACACCTTGCATTGTTCTGTTTAAGATTCAAGCATATAAAAAATTGCTTGATTCATAAAAAACTACATTTTTCAACCTCCACATCACAACATACCCAAGCCCTTCTGGTTTTTAAACCCGTATATGTAGGTGTGCATTATAAATAGAAAGAACACCAATTTCTTGCCATTATTAGCAATAATGAATAAACTCGTAGAAAGTGGTGAACATTGTGTAGTGCATGTTGGAAAACACAATGTGTTTTGAATCCTGCCTTTACTTATACCCAACCTTTATCTTGAAATACAAATATACAAATGTATAGGTGGTGTTCTATTTTATCAAACATCACATCTATCATTTAAGGGGGACTCTATTAACTATCAACACATAGTGTGTTTCATACTACAAACTTCATTCTATTTTGCAACAATTCATGTTGGAAAACCCTACGTGTTAAGAAACAAGCAACCCAAATAGTGTTGTAAAACCCTCTGCAACACTATTGGATAGTACCCACAACCCCAATTTGGTCGGTTTTCTCCTCCAACTCCTCCACGTGCACTCAAACCTTCAACTTTCCACGAGCAGATTGGAAACAAAAAGGCCCATGTCATTTGCCAATTTTCCCATGCTAGAAAAAAACACGGATGAAAGCAAGAATTCATAAGCAAGCTAAGGTGCCCACCTTTTTTGATCGGCAGGAGGCGAGAAAACTGACTTGATGGCACCATTAACTCCTACCTACCATTTCTTGGACATTTGGTCCCATCTATCAGTTTCCTCACTTTTTGTTACCATGTGTGTTGTTATATAATCTTTTATTTATGGTTTTATGTGTTTTTTTTATGTACTTAGGTGGGTCTTTTTGGCATAAGCATTTGCACAATTGAAAACACACTATGTTTCTAAACCTCCAAATTCGCAACAAGGAAAACTCATATTTGTAAAGAGACTTCTGCATTGCAAAACACATTGTGTTACAAAAGAGCAATTCCATTACAAAATTTGGGAAGCCTAATGGCCATTTTTGTGTTATTATGGCCTCGCCTTTGCAGTTTGTATGGTATATTATACTGAGTAAAAATAATTAGAATAATAATGTTCCTTATTCACAACCTTATGAAACCCAACTATGCAACAATGCTTCACAACTAAACAAACTTACATAATTTAAAAGGAGAATTACTCTAATGTAAAATCATAAATATTATGTTCTTTTCAAAATATGTCTAATCTAATTACCAAGGATCCAAAGGTTCCTGTTCTATTTTGGGTGAAAAATGATACCGATGTAGTGTGGCAGAAATCAACCTAAAATTCACACAAATAAATTATGAGAAGGATAATTGAAAAGATGTAGTATCACCCTTCACTGAAGCTTTAAACATTTCTCATGCAACACTCACTCTTGAACAAGGAAACATGATTCATGTAAAATTTTGGCATATAATACACACACAATAACATAAAATTTATTTTCTTTAAATTAAATTGCAAATTGTTTGCTTTCCCTACAATAACCATCCCATCCCTATATAAATCATAAATTCTAAATGCAAAAAAAATTGGAAATTTAACTACCCAATACACTTGTGATTCAAGCTATGGTAGTCATAATCACCTGTATTTACTGCAAAAGCTTCACATCTCCTAAAGCATCCTTCTTAATCCACCTGCCCTTGTTTTATTCAATTTTCTTTCCTTGCCTCTATCAACCACCTGGAAGAGAGAAAAGCGTTAGTGATAGATTAAATTGGAAAATTAAAGACATTTCCTACTACAAAGAATTCACTTCATTCCAAAATTCACCAATATTGGATTATATGTTGTGCTAACTACAACATGCTAGCTTATATAGTTAATAAACAGACATATTAATTTTTACCATGGGAAATTAATTTCCAATTTAACCTATCGCTAACACTTGTGAAATATATCAGCAATTATATCTGCCATTTTTCCATTCTACTGGAACTGTGAAGCAATGAACGTTCATTCAGATATATCGCAAAATAATGTCTCCTGGCATATGAAAGAGGACATAACTTGCATAATCAATAAGAGCAGATAAGACACACAAGAGAGATACCACACACCACTGTCAAACTTCTATTTGTTTCATTACTTGTACATATAACTGTAAAAATATAGATTATTGCAAGACACTATGCTTGCAAAGCATAGTGTGCATCAACTATTCAAGAATAAACATTAAGAAGTCAATATAAACCTTGGTGATCACCTTGATTGAGCAAAAAATAGGAGGTGATGGCATTGGTTAGATATGATAATGTACAAAATAATTACACATTAGATAACACTTTGTGGTTCAATCTACATGCTCAAACCTAGAGGGTGAAGAGCACAACAAAGAGTTGCACATGGGTAAACCACAAAACTTACCAAATTGAGGTAGGGATGAGTAAGCAATTAGGTTGCTACTTGTAAAGGGTTTTAGAATAACATATGGGTTATAACTTGTATAACACCCACCGTTTCCCTAACCAGAATTTTCAAAAACAGTAATAATGTATCAAAAAATGCATACTATATATATATGTGTATGTTGCCAACAAATAAAAAATAATAATTTTGACATAGGAGAGTGAGTTTTCTAAATAGATTTTTTTTTTTTTTTATCTCCAAATTACTCGAAAAAATATTTCCATTACAATCTAACTATCGTAAGACAGTGTGTTTTCCAACACTCCAAATAATACGAGCATTTTATATGTTCCAATCAAATGAACAAAGGGAAATGGAATATTTACATCACCAAGGAGTTGTTCTAAAATATGAAGGTGGATTTCATTACATTTTTAAAGTGTACAAAATAAAAACTTTCCATGAGGAAATAACTAAGAGGAGACAATACATTTTCCAACACTACAAATACTATGAGTTTTTTATTTTGTTCCAATTTTAAATGAAGAAAGTGAAATGAAATTTGGACTATAGCAAAGATTTATTCAAAAATATCAAAGTGCTCTTCAATACATTCTTCGAGCATAACAAAAAAAAACTTTTCATAATGAACTAACTGACATGGGATGGTGTGTTTTCCAACACTACAAATGATGAGAGCCTTTTATTTGTTCCAATCAGATGAAAAAAGGTAAATTCCATATTTATGTCACCAAATATTTGTTCTAAAAGATCAAGGTCCCTTCACTACATTTTTGGAGTGTACAAAACCAACACTTTTCATGAGGGAATAACTAAGAAGAGACAATGTGCTTTCCACCACTGCAAACAATGTGAGTATTTTATTTTTGTTTATTTTTTCTCTTCTAATTGGTATAATCAAAATGGCATTTCCCTTTCCTCATCTAATTCAACCAACTAAAATAATGCTCACATTATTGGCACTGTTGGAAAACACATTTTCTCCATATAAGGTGTTAAGAAACAAGCAACCCATGTAGTGTTGTAAAACCCTCTGCAATTGAGAGGAGATAGTGCGTTTTCCAACTCTACAAATAATGTGAGCAATTTATTTGTTCCAATCAGGACTTGAAGCTAACTCATAAACAAAAAGCACCAATGTATCTAACATGAGATCGAAATGGATTTTCATTTTCATCATTTTATTTGACCAAATAAATGCTCACATTATTTATAGTGTTGGAAAAAACATTGTCTCCATATAAGGTGTTAAGAAACAAGCAACCCATACAGTGTTGTAAAACCCTCTAGAACTAAAAGCAAGTAGTGTGTTTTCAAACTATGTAAATAATGCAAGCAATTTATTTGTTCCAATCAAAGAAATCTAACTCCTAGACAAAAGGGACCTATGTATGTATCATGATATCATACCCCCCATCCCCCATCCCTCGTGGTGGATAAAATGGCCCTGATAGAAAAGGCGACCAGATGGACAAATAACACCGACGAAAAAAGTTGATGGTCAAACATTAACTCTGTCGTGCCATTGGAGAAAGCTAACTCGTAGACAAAAAGCACCTATGAATGCAACATGAGATCAAAATGACATTTCACTTTCCTCATCTGATTCAAGAGGGTCTTACAATGCTATATGAATTGCTTGTTTCTTAACAACTTATATGGAGATAGTGTGTTTTCCAACACTGCAAATAATGTGAGCATTTATTTGGTCAAATCAGATGAGGAAATTGAAATGCCATTTTGATCTCATGTTACATATATAGGTTCCTTTTGTCTATGAGTTAGATTTTTGGAGCTAGCTAACTCCTAGACAAAAGTGACCTATGTACATACAAAAATGCATGAAAAAATACAAAATGACATACATGGTAACATACATAATATGATGAGATGTCATAGTGCGGAGCCCGCCAGATGGGGAATCAAAGTGATGAAACCAACATATGACAAAAAATGTCCAGGAAATGGTAGGTAGGAGTTAATGGTCCCGTTAGGTCGGTTTTCTAGCCAACTGAGAGGAGACAGTGTGTTTTCTAGCACTATAAATAATGCAAGCATTTTATTTGTTCCAATCACATAAAGAAATCCAAATGACATTTGGACTATAGCAAAGCATTGTTCAAAAATTTGAAAGTGGACTTCATTACATTCTTGGAGCATAATGAAATAAAACTCTTCATATGAAACTAACTGAAATGGGATATTGTGTTTTCCAACACTACAAACAATCTATAACAACATTGTGCCTTGCAGGTTTCATAATACCTATTGTTTCTCGTATTTGATTACATTTTTGGCACCTCATTTTGATATTTGCAAATAATGGTTTCAAATGCCACATTTTTTTGGGTTTTTGTCCATTCCAAAATATGATTTTAAAAACCAATGATGCTGACACATTTTCCCGGCAAAAGGCCAAGCTACAACAGGTCTGAGTTAATGTCAGACCATCAAGTCTTTCTATCAGTGAAATTTGTCCATCCAACCTTCATTTCCATTGAGGCATTTTGTTCCACTTAGATAAAGAAAGTGAAATGACATTTGAACTGTACCAAAGTGGATTGTAACAACAGATAGGATCGAACATCCAGGAAAGCTAGGTAGGAGTTAACTGACATGGGATAGTGTGTTTTCCAACATAGCATACAATCTATAACACTGTGCCTTGCAGGTTTCATAATCCCTATTATTTTCCAATTCATTACATTCTTACTATCTATATAACAAAATGTTCTCCAGAAAATCACAAAACATACCAAATTAAGGTCAAGGGTGAGTAACCAATTGGGTTGTTGCTTCTAAAGGGTTTTAGAATGGTCAGAGTTTTACGAGATAGTGTGTTTTCCAAAACGAGAGTGTATAAAATGGCAGAAAAAATGGGATCTCGTCTCGGCATTTTTCTATTTGCAAATTATGATTTTGAATGCCACGTTTTGTGCTTTTTTGTCCATTCTAAATAAGAATGTGAACAATGGCGAAGTTCTAGGTTTTATGTGATTTTCAAAATATATCATTTCATTTTAGAACCTAGGTTGCCTTTTCCAACCTCGTAACATATTTTGCATGGTTTATGATTTCTATAAATGTTATTCAGTAATTTCACTCATATTTCCATAATGGGTTGTCATTTATTTCATTCAGCAATGGCAAAATTCGAAAACCAGCATAAAGGAAACAAAAATCAAAAAACCCTCAACACAAAAAAACATTAACAACCTTGCATTTCAACAATGGCAACGTTCTCAACTTTATGAGGTTTTCAAAATATATCATTTCATTGCAGAACCCATGCATTTTCCAACCTCGTAATATATTTTGCATGGTTTCTCCTTTCTATAAACATAATTCAGTAATTTCACTCATATTTCCACAATGGGTTGTCATTTATTTCATTCGACAATGGAAAAATTTGAAAAATACAATACAGGAGGAAAGAAACAAAAATTAAAAAACCCTTGACACAAAAGAACATTAACAACCTTGCATTTCAAATAAATAACTATTTCACCAACGAAAACCTTGCAACGTTCAAAATAAGAATGTGAACAATGGCAATGTTCTCCACATTACATTTTTCAACCTCCTAATATATTCCACATGATTTCAGGTTTTTATAAACGTTATTCATTAATTTCACTCATACTTCCACAATGGGTTGTCAGCTATTTCATTTGGCAAGCACAAAATTTCAAAACCAGTAGACAGGAGGAAACGAAAAATTCAAAAACCCTCAACAAAAAGTCACATAAACCATAACCTCGCATAATGGTCATTCATTTCCTCATAGTTCCTAGGAAGAATGGCAAAACGATAGATACTTCAAGAAGATATACATACTTGTTAGCTCTGAACACCTACAACTCAACTCCTTCTCATTGCTCTCCACCAAATGTCGCTGTCAAAAATGGGACCTCATCTGGGATTTTTGATATTTGCAAATAATGGATTCAAATACCATGAAATGGAGGAAATAATGGTTTGGAATGCCATGTTTTTTGGGGTTCCTCCATCTCGAAATATGATTTAAAAACCTATCAATGCTGACACATTTTCCTAACAACGGGATAGGCAACAACATGGTGGAGTTAGTGTCTGACTGTCAACTTTTTTCGTTGGTGCTATTTGTCCATCTACCTACCTTTTCCGTTGGGGCCATTTTTTCCACCATGAGAGATGGGGGATGGGGGTATGATATCATGCTACATACATAGGTCACATTTGTCTAGGAGTTAGCTTTTTCCCATCTAGAGTTGGTGACAAATAACTCTTGAGCAATTGAAACAATCTTGTCTCATATCTTAAAATAAATTTTGACTTGCATTTAATTAGAGGAAATCAAATCACATGAAATCAAATTTAAATTGGAAGAAAGTAAATTGAATCAAATCTTTGTGATTGATTTTGGTTTATTTCTTTTTTAAAATAGGGTTTTGTAATATTTTTATATTTTTTTAAAGATTGTAAATTTATGGTAGCACGATCCTCTATAAACTATAGTGTGCCTAGTAAAAAATTTAACGTGACCAACAGCACTAGCATGTCCTCTAGTACTGGGATTTTTTAATATTGTTCTTGCAAGCTCTACCCATTTTTTTCATTGGCATTGTTGATAGCACAACACAATTTATACAAAATCTCTAGATAAGTCACTTGTCATGGTTTTAGTGAGTTTTTTTGGAAGTTTTACTTGGGTGGATCATTTTTTGTCATGTTTCATCTCATTCTTAAATAATTATTCACAAAAGTTAAGTTAAGGCAATTTGATTTCCTTAACCTTTTCAATTTGTCACAAAAGTTTAAAGAAATTATTTTTTTCTTTCTAAATTTTGTAGACATGGAAAATATACAATTTGATCCTACACACCTGATCCTAATCTTACTAACATCATTTCATCCTGAATCGTCTCCTTTGCTAGTCATTTAATTGAATAATATGTATTTGATTAAATTCATCACTCTTCATCTCTTAATTAAATAAATCAATTTTATTTAATTAATTTTTAATCCCCCTTTTAATTAAATAAATCATTTTAATTAATCCCTAAAGTCATCTCATTTAGGGGTTGGGGCCCTAGCTCAGTTGGCTAAATCTTTCCTATTGCAGGAGGTTGGTCATGAGGTCTAGTCTCCCCCACCCCTGTGGTACTGGAGGGCGTGTCGCGCCAACACCGCTGGTCACGTTAAAAAGTTTACTAGGCGCACTGTAGTTTATAGGGGGTCATGCTCCCCGATTCCTGCAGTCTAATTAAAAAAAAAAAAGTCATCTCATTTAAATTAAATAATTATTTATTTGGTTTAAATCTAATATCATCCTCTTTAATTAAATAAATCAATATTTATTTAATTAAATTTTAAATCATTATTCCTCTCAACTTTGATTTATTTAAATCCTAAAATCTAAGTCAAAATTGTCAAATCATCTAATCTCTCATTAAATTGATCAAATCTTGATTAATTTAATCGCAATCACTAAGATCCTCTAAGTTTTGTAGCTTGCACTAATAAATCAATTTATTTGATTTATTAATTCCTCATTTTCATTCAAACTTGGCATCTTTGAGGGAATATTCTCCTAATTTGAGTTTTCCCTCCCACATGACTTTTCCATCCAACAAAGCATTTAAGAGCTCTTACATGTCTCTTACACAAGTCAAACTTAGCATTTAACTCATCTTTCATCCCCCCTAAACATGTCACTTCATCAAATTCAAAATTCAAATTTGCACATTGATCAAAATGTGCTCAACCTCCCTCCATTGGAATGCTGACAAGTGGCACAATTCTATTGGATTATCTTTTATCCCACATTCCTCCTATCTTGCATTCTTCTATCATTCTAATCTATAAATAGAGGCCTCCTCTATTGAATTAATCATCCAAAATTTGAGTAAACTTATTATACTCAATTTCATCTTCAAGCATAGCCATTTTCATCACTCTTTATCAAGTTCTTAGCTAGGTTATGCAAGAATTCAACCAAAGTGGATCAATCATCATCAAGCTTACAAAGGAGTTGGGAAAGGGTCAATTTATACACATAATTGACACCAACTCCCCCATGGGATCAAGAGTTTGCATTTTAAAATAGGATTTTATTGTGTTTCTTTGTTTATTTATTCATTTTCTTTCCTATTTGAGTATTGCAAATGGATTTCATGGGGAATCCTTGTTCTTACTTGCATTTGAATCTAATTGTGTGTTTGTTTCTCATGTTTGTGTAGGTATAGGATTGGGGTTCACAAATTTTACAAAATATAGGTTTTATTTTTGAAAAATATTAATGGACAATAAGGATTTTTTAATGGCTGAGACAACCATTATGAGTCCATATGCATGCCAATAATCATTTGATCACTTTTTCAAAATAGTAATCTTTTTTTTATAGAAAAAATATATCTAATTCTTAAATGATTTTCTATATGCATTCATTTTGGGAATCTAATCAATATTGTTCCATTAAAAATAATGGGTGAATTCATATACACAATCAATATAATAATATTATTTTATTATTTAAATATTTTATAATATCAAAATAATTTTTTTTATAAAATATTTAAAAAATTAAAATAATTGTGTTATTATGAATTATTAATTTTTTTAATTTCAAATAATTAAATTTCTTTTTACTTGTTATGTGATTTAAAGTTCTATTTTTTAATTAAAAATTTAAAGTTCAAAAATTACATGGTTATGATGTGGCTTATAATTAATCTATGCAATGCCTATGCAATATTTAGGATGCATATTCAATTATATTTATTAATTAATTAAAATTCAAAATCATTTTGTATTAATATGAAATTTAATTAATTAATAAATGCACTCAAATGTACATCCTAAATGCTTGATAGCCAATATTGTAGGTTGTCATGATGGTGAATTGGAGTAAATTTGATTAAGTAATAGAAAATCTTATTTATTTATTTTATTGTATATTATAAAAAATGTTTGTTTCTAAATTTATTTTTAAGGAAAAAAGATAATGGCTACATAATGGAAAGAAAAGTTTATTTCATTTCCATTTCATATATTTAATCTTAAATATTCATATTATGATTGTTATTAAATATTATTTTTTTGATGTGCAAATGGTTGTCAAATTTAAGGTTAAAGGTAAGAGTTTTTGTTAGCACAATCACACTATTACTCTCTACCTCTTTGTTGTTGTAGAATGCCCCTCAACATAAAAATTATGTAGTAGTCATTTACATTGAATTTGTGATTTATGATTAAATTCTCTATTACAGAACTAAAGAGAGCAGAGACAAATGAAATCAAAGAAATTAAGATGATTAAAATTGAAGAAGTTGATTGTTTTAGCTAAAATTTTAGAACTCAATTTAAGATTTGAGAGTTAAGATGATTGCATATCCTATATACAATTGCGATAACAATTCTATCTAGGATAAGATTCCATCTATTTTTTTGTGATTTTGTTCTAAGTAGAGTTTTATCTTTGAAACCTTCAACACCTATTCATCTAAAGGTATTTGAGGTATGATAAACAATGGTCGTGGTAAGGAACACATGGGGGCTTAACATGCAAGGCTTGAAATTCGTGACTTCCTTACTCATAGGTCAAGCCCCAAGATCTCACTAATAGTAAAAGTTAAAGAGATAAGAGGGTTGCAATAGATAATGGTATATAGTGGCAATAAATATGTTGACCTAATTGTTGATTGGTAACATGAGTTGATGAGTGATAGTTTTAGAAATTCCTTGAATTTTTCTTTGACAATGAATCTTACTTCTTGATTACTAAGTTATTGGTTTTATTGATACTAATAGAGGATAATTGATGATTGAATTACTTGTAAAAGGATAAATTATTTTGATGATTTTGAAATCTCTAATCCATAATTATTCAATCACTTAATTGCATGCAAATGTCCTAGAATGGTGCCTTTAAATACATCACCATATGCACATTGTTTTAAATATCTTTTTGTCCAATTATGAATTAAGAATCGTCTCACATGATTTTCCATATAAATATCAAATATTGAGTCATTCAAGTAAGTCACTTTAGTTGTTGTGCAACAATAAAATCAATATAGAATTAATAGTCTTTGACAACTAGAATGAGATTGTTTGACTTTCTTTATAAAAATACCAACAAATAAAATAAATTCATTTAAAATTTAACCAAATAAATATGAAATCATTTCAAATGATACCAAAGATAATAAATTCAATTCAAATACTACTAAGAAATGTAAGATCATTTGAATTATAAACAAAGAAAAGTAAAATCATGAAGGAAAAGTGAATATTTATGATTTCATAATTTGGCTTAAATATTTTTAATAAATGAGATACTTTCTAAATTAGAATTTAATGAGATAAAAAAGGTTATCAAATATATCTTGGAGATGGGTCACATTTGGCCAAGTTCTATCCCATTTCCCTCATCTAGGGTTCTTGTGAAGAAAAAGGATGGAACCATACATGGATTTGTATTGATTACAAATATTTGAACAGAACAATAAAAAATGTGTCCCATTCCTAGGGTTGATGAGATAACTAATGAATTTCATGGAGTTATGTTTTTTTAAATACTGATTTGAGATTAGGCTAGCATCAAATCCATGCAAGGGATGAAGATGTGCATATAAAAACATACATGTGTCACTTTGGAAATTTTAAAATTTTAGTAATAATTGATGTGAGGCTAGCCTACCACGAAATCTATGTAAGTGATGAGGATGCGCATAAAACCACATAAATGTGTCATTTTGCACATTTTAGATTAAAATGGTCAGTTCATTTATCCTTTTGAACAAATATGCAGATTCACATTTTTAAGTATGGAGAGAGGATCAAAATACATTGCTATTTTAAGTGTATCCAGTGTATCTCCTATTTGTTTTGAACACTTCCTTTACTATAAGCTCTAATACCAATTTGCAACTAAAATAAAATGGAGGAGGCATAAGATGAAGAATGATTAAGGGTTCCTTACACATATGTTTTCTTTGTTATAATGACCATCTCAATAAAATATGATTTTCTACTCATACTTAGTTCACAAATTCTCTCTAATTCTTTCTTGGAAATAGGTGAACATACAACTTTCTATTCCAATGTAAAAGATAATATAAATCTTACACAATATTTCCCTCAATAATAAATGAAAGCATCCCTCCTTTCCCAAAAATTTACTACAACTCAAAGTATTTTCTCTTCTTTAATGCAATAAGGCACAAATTTTGCACTTACATTTTCCATACTACAATTTGATCTTTAAGGAATACAATGAATGGCATACAACATAATAAGTCTTACTCTCCACCCTACTGTAATGGCGTCATGGAGCCTCATGGGCTCTAGCCATACCCCCGAGCAAGGAAATTCTCTTAGCTCCAGGATACTGCATGGAGTCTTTTGAACTTTTACAAAGGAAAAAGAATAACTTAGCCTCAAATTTCATGTATATAGGTTCTTTACTTTCTGATTCAACCATGATCCATGCAACATACCACTTTCTTACAACAATAAACAAAAGGGAAAATGGAAGTAAAGGAGAACTTATCTCTTTTCTTTAGGTGAGAAGATTAACTCTTTTATCCTTCCTTTCTCTCCAACCCATCTTGATCACCATCTCTCTCAAGAGACTGCTCCTCTCATCTCCTCATTCTTCCTACAATCTTCACTAAAATTCTCCAAATGGAGAAGTGGGTAACATCCCACTCCTTCTTTCTCCCCAAATATATAGAAGTTTTACAAATTGAAACTCTCAGATGGGAAGGTGTGGAGTACGCCTCTCCCCATAAATGAAGGTCTATTACCCATTAATGAGAACATGCATTTGGAGAACCACTCAATCTTTCTACCCCATTCTCTTCTCAAAACTCGTCACTCTCCATAATAAGAGCTTTTCAGGGGTCAAATCATGTTGTAAGTGCACTATTGCATGCCCACTTGACCACTACCACTATAGTATAGACCCTAGGGGGTTTATTTTTGCACCCTAACCCAAAAATTTGACCAACAACTCTCATTAAAAGCCCACTCAAGGTTCCATCCGATTTCAAACTTAGCTAGGGGTTTCCAAGTCATGATCCCCAATAGCACCTCACATGAATCACAACTAAATTCCCTCACAACTTTAGTCTTCCAATACAATATCTCTACTTGTTTCTAGGCCCCCAAGTGGGAGTCAAATTCATATGCTCATGAAGAAGTCTTTTGATTCACTCTTGATGGTTCTCCCTTCTCATGCTAACATCATTGCCTTCCTACACATTACCAATGCAATTGTAAGTGTCCATTATGTATCACATTAATCTGCTAACTAAACATTCTAGCTTTAACTATATAATAATCCATCTAGAATCTCAATTTGCATTCCACAGTATATGAGTGCATTCCACCTTCATGGTAGTGACAATAAAACATAATGTCCAAATGTTAAGTAAGAAAATTGCCAAGAGATCACCTTATTTATTATCCATAATATGCTTAATCATCAATTCAAGAAAAACATAGAACAAATAATGGTTGTATTAAGTACATACGAGGCGGGGTCTTACAGTGACCTCATCGGTTCATAGCTCTAGGTCAAAAGTATTTACCCCTTGAAAATAAAGATCTCTCTTATGATTGTCCTTTGGAGGAGGTATGTCAAATAAACCTCTAACCATGGAAATTTTGGGAGTTGAATTGTGGAGATTGGTGTGTTTATTTGTAAGATCTCATTATGTCAAAGTTGAGGGATATGGTAAGTTGATAGAGATCTCACACATGTGTGAGAATGGATGATGAAAATTTATATAGGATTCAAGATGGATGGTCAGGATTTCTACACCTAGAAGAGGTCAAGAGGCTGAGAGTGATAAGTGCAATAATCACATATGTGAGACAATGTGGAGAAGTGTGTGGAAGTCGCAAGTGGCAAGTGGAATGTCTCACACATGTGTAATATTATGTGGGATTTGCAACATATGTAGAAATGTGGAGATTTATGAAACATGAAAAGTGGCAGAGCTCCCACATGTGTAAAAATAGGGATTTGTGTGATGATGACAAGTAGGATATCTCATGCATGTGTCATAATGGAGGGTGTATATGTTCTTGGGATAATGCATGGTGGAGATTAAGAGGTAAGAAAAGGTGTTTTATTTAATTAAAAAATAGAAGAGATTAGATGAATGGGTAAGCTTATTCAATTAAATGTATAAGGTTCATTCAATTAATCAGTCAAAATAAAGGTTAGATTACATTGATTAAATAAATTAGTTTTATTTAATTAATTAACAATAAAAATTAGCTTAAATAAATAAATAAATAAAATCTATTTAATTATTAATAGTTGGGGAAACTAGTTTTCTTAATGAAATAAAAGATCTAATTGATTAACAATGGGTAATGATTAACTAGATGAATTGATTAAAATAAAAAGTCATCTCAAATGATTAGATAAATAAAATTTATGTAATTATTGATGATGTAGGGGATTAACTATCCATAGCTAAAAGAAGATAATAAAAGTTGGAGAGGGAAGTTCACTTGGCTTGACCCACAAAGTATTGGATGGAAACAAGTTTTACACATCATGAGAAAACCTACCTCAAGTGGTTTGATGGAAAGGAACATGACAAGTACACATGAAGTTGATCGGACCAAGATGGATCAATGGTGGAGGATGAAATGACCTTTTCTACATTGTAGACATGCACATTTGCACTAGATAAACACAGTCAACAAGGATCTTCACATGGCAATATGGATCCCACAATTATAAACTTAAGAATAATTCAACAATCTAAGACCTTTGCGAAAAAACCCAATCAGAAATGACTTATGGAAAAGCACACTGCACTTGACCAAAGCCATCCAGATGAAAAGGGTCAATGGACATTAGAATTTTGCATTTGGATGGGAATAATATTTCAAAATAGTCATTGGAACCCCTTAAAATGGTGGAATTTGGATATATGATCAAATATATATTCACACCCTCTTTCAAAGAGACTCCACTCAAGGATAACCCTAAAGATCTCAATACAAAGGAGATTGAACTCTTGCAATAGGGTTGTCCTAGAGGCTATATGATATCTAATGAGAAGTTCACCACCAAGTTTAGACTTGGAAAAGATAATGCAATGCAAGTTGTAAAACAAAACCCTAATTGAATGTAAACTAAACCTAAATGACTTAGAAATATAAACAAAATGCAATAGAAAACTATGAAACTAAAAGTGTGCACCTCAGAGACTGAAGAAGGAAGGATGGAGGTCTAGATCACTAAACAATATACTATTAATGCTGACTGGGACTCATTCACCAAGTTGGGAAAATCAATCCTATTTTTAGGAAAATGTACAGATATAGGTTTTAGCCAAATGGGTATCCAAATCTATAAAAATCTATGTCAGACCTATACAGTGGGACTCATTCACCACTTGTGGTGAATCAGTCCTCTTTTTCTTTTCTAGAAGTTTTGAACTATATTTTGTGCCTCTCGGTTTTCTCTGCTCTTTTTGAATGGTTTCCAAATCCGAAAGTGCATTGTGTCACCTATAGACCTTATCCAAGCTTCTCTAAGGCTTGATGACAACTTTAAGGATTTTAAAAAAATTCTCCAACTTTTTTCCTTAAAAAATATGCAACCTAGCCCTACCAATCACACATAAAGGAGAGGGGAAAAATTTGTGGGGTTAGTGAATAGGGTTTTCCTTGGTCAAACCCCTTGTTGGTAATTAAACCTTGAAATAAAAGCAAATATGAATGGAGAATGATGAATGAAAAAATAACAATGTTGCAACTCACAAAACCCTAGAGCAATAAGGTGTTGCAAATATGCTTGAAATGGTTGCAATTGATGTGGTTCTTGACTCTTGCTTGAATGATGTTGATCTTTCTTGTAACACTTTCTTGAATCAATCGACTCTACATCACAATTGTTAGCATAATAACAAACATGAAGAATGAAATCTTTGACATGATGATTGGCACTTGAAGAATGCTCTAAAATGCTTGGTAATCTACCCTTGAATTTCCTTGAATGCTCTTTTGAATGCTTGAATTCTCTTGTGAAATTGATAAGTGGTCTCTTGAATGCTAGGTGTTTAATATGAGTGAAATAACCTTGTATTTATACTCAATTATGCGAGAATTTCTGAAATTACAACACTAAAAGCCAACATCAGATCTACAAGAATAAAATCCCACCAAAAATTTGAATTAAATTTGAATTTTTCCTTCCTATGCCTGCACTGAGCCTTTTCTGCCCTCAGATCAGCTCTGATACCATGTGAAAATTCTATTCCAATTATTGATTATTAATCTCCTATCTATATAGATTATTTGACTACTGAAAATTAATTCACAACAAATATTGAAAATAACACAACTGCAACTTCACAAATAAAAATCACAACATAGGACAAAATATGCAAAATAATAGACACAATTTTTTTGGACAATTGTCCCTAGAAAAATCTTGATGGGAAAACCAATTCAGCAGATGAGGAAATTTATTAAACTTAAAAAAATGAAGAGATACATAAACTACTTGCCTCTTACTAGCATAGCTCTGGTAATATTTTTCTCCAAAAATTCTTCCCTCAATTTCTCCTACTGAAATTCCACTATTGTTGCATCCAATGCTATTACTATGCCCTTGCTATCACTGCAAATCTTTCTCAAGTGTTTGTTCTCTAAATGCCCATTGATCCCCTTTTATAATCTTCTCATTGAGCAACCAATGGCCACAATTAAATATCAATCAATGGCTAAGATTATCTAGACTCTAACTAACCACTTTCTAGAAGTCTCTAGAGAAATCAATCAACCAATTAATTAATATTATTGGGTATGGAGATAACTGTCCAAGATACATAAATTAACGATATGCTTCTAGTATTTTGGTTTTAACTAAGGTTAAGTTGAGTTAAAGAAGAAAGATTGGGCAAGAAGGAAGGTATGCTTCCATTCAATTCATTACCACCAAGATGAAGGAATGTAAGGTAGGTGATAAAACAAATGGAAGAGGGAATCATCCCACTCATTTTATTGTAAGATAATTTTATTTCTTGAATATATGGGAGATTTCCCAAACAAGGAAGAAGAGTACCTCTTAGTCCTCTGTATTCCATTGTGAGTGACGTGAGAAAACAAAGTTGGCACAAGCACTCAGAGATCACACCTCAGGAGGAGTCAAGACAGATTTCAATAAAGACAATGAGGTTGGTGTGATTGTTGTAGGATATGTCGTTCCACGTGGTGCAATAATCCGTTCCATTTACTCAGGAACTCAGATGGCCTTCAGAGTCATTCAAGGATGCTTTGATACGAAGGAGTGCTAGGGATTCATGGAAAAGACATCTATTAGACATTAACTAATGGGGAAGAGAAAGGGATGGCGAGGGGAAGAAGAGAACAAAAACTGAAATGAAAACTAAACAGGGCTTGTGTAAAGAGATGACCATTTGGGAATCAAGGGATGGACAATGGAAATGCAAATGATCATTTTTGGGTGCATTATTTTTAAAATCAAGCCCTTCAACAGTCAATGAAAAGGAAATTAAATTTGTTCTAAATTTTCTTATATTTTTATACAAGAATCATGAAACTACGAGACAACAAAAGTCATGTCAAGCAAGAAAAAATGAAAATTAATTTCTTAATATTTTTTGACTAGTTAATGCATACTTAAATAATGTCAGATGTAAAATAAATTGTATTTAATGCCAATAATATTAAAATTTGGTGGTCGCATTCAAACCATGTTTCAATAATATTGAATAAAAACAAGTTCTCCAAGCCTTTGTGCATCATTATGAGCAGGTTTTCATTACACATGAACCCACAACCATGGGACAACAATCCCTTCAAAATTTCCTTACTATTGTGCCAACTAGGCTTTCCTCAGCCTAGAGAAATTTTTGCGATCATCTCAAGGAAGATGTTCATTCCATGGTTGATGAAAAAGCCCGAAGGATTGATGGATTACCTTGTGAAATTTACAAGGCCCTTTGGGATTATGTTGGGCTAGATTTGCATCATGTTTACTTAAAGGCTTTTCATGCTAATTCTCTAGGTAATTTAATAAAAAAAGGCAATGTAAAATTCATACCTAAATCTTGGGATTTGAAGGACATTTGCAACTGGAGGCCTATCACACTTCTCAACGTCTCCTACAAAATTATTGCCAAGGCTTTGGCTCTGAATATCCTCCATCTTTTTCCTCAGATTGTGCACCTAAAGAAAATAGGGTTCATCAAATCCATGTTCATTTTGGATAATATTATTGTTGTTTGGGAAGGAATGGAATGGGCCTGACGTTCAAACTAGAAAGCCATTGTTATTAAAATTGATTTTTCCAAAGCCTATGACTACATTGAATGGCCTTTTATTCTTGCTAGATTGCAAGCTTTGGGTTTTTGGCCTAATTTCATTCAGGTTGTTCGTATGCTTTTTGCAGATGCCTTTGCTTGTATCACCATCAATGACCGTCAATATTTTTCCTTTGGAACTTTTCGTTCCATTCGACAAGGGTGCTTGCTTGCCCGCTCTCTATATGTTCATGTGACTAAAGGATTTGGCTACCTCTTGGCCAACACAGTTTCCCAATAGCATGTGAAGGGTATTTCATTGACCAACTCTCAGGCTCAACTGGTTAATTGCCATTTTGTTAATGACTCTTTCCTCACTCTCCTGGAGGAAGAAGAGAATATTAAAGTGACCCTAGTTTGCCTTAATAATTTTGTCTTGCTTCTGGCTCTTCCTTTTAGTGGCACAAAACTTTGTGCTATAGGAAGTCTATTTTTCCCACTTCTTGATTATAGCAGTATAATTGGAAGTGGATTGGGCCAAATTTTTCAGTTCCTGCACATTCCCTTTGCTTTCCAAGCATCTCCGGCTGAGCTATGGCAAGCCATTCTTTCTAGGGTCGAGAAAAAGCTTGCTTAATGGATTACTAAGCCCCTTTCTCTAGCAAGCAAATTCTAGGTTTTCTCCAAGGTGCTTGCGGCTACCCATGTTTATTATTCCTCTTGTTCGGCCCTATCAAAAGTTGCCTATGACAAGCTTGAAAAACTACTCCATGATTTTCTTTGGGCCTTTGCTAATTCCCACAAAGGGTTTCACCGTGTTGCCTAGGAATTTTTCTACCTTCCCAAAGACTCTGGAGGGCTTGGGTTGTTCTCCACTCAATGGCAAGGGACTTCCTTGTGTGTCTAATGGATAATTCATGCCCTTACTGGCGATGAGGCCTGGAAAATTCTTCTTAGACATTGCATCCATTTTGGATTTCCTATGCATAGAACCGTTGTGAAGGGGATTGGGTTTCAAACCCTTATGTTCATGGAGGAACCAGTCCAAATTATGGGGAATTTTGTGGCTAAAATCATTTGGAGAGCCTAGGAGGTAGTCAAGCCTTGGCTTTGTTGGGCTTGCTCTAGTTTTCGTGATGGGCTTTCACTCAACTAGTAGAATGTTTGGTGGTCACCCATTTTTTCTATTGATGGTAAGTCATTGGCTAAATTGCCTTGGTTTAAGGTGGTCAGATTCCACAAAAAGGGTATCCAGACCCTACAATAGATTTTTCATAGACCCACAATGCATATCATGTAGTGGGAAGAATTCCCAAATAGGGAAGAAGAGTACCTCTTAATCCTCTGTATGCCATTGTGAGTGATGTGAGAAAACAAAGTTGGCACAAGCTCTCAAAGATCACACCTTAGGAGTCAAGATAGATTTCAATAAAGACAACATGGTTGGTGTGATTGTTGCAGGATATGTTGTTCCACATGGTGCAACAGTTTGTTCCATTTACCTAGGAACTCATATGGCCTTCAGAGTCATTCAAGGACGCTTTGACACGAAGGAGTGCTAGGGATTCATGGGAAAGACATCTATTAAACATTAACCAATGGGGAAGAGAAAGGGATGGCGAGGGGAAGAAGAGAAAAAAAACTGAAATGAAAACTAAACATAGCTTGTGTAAAGAGATGACCATTTGGGAAGGAAGGGATGAACAAGGGAAATGCAGATGATCATTTTTCGGTGCATTATTTTTAAAAGCCAGCCCTTCAATGCTCAATAAAAAGGAAATTAAATTTGTTTTGAATTTTCTTATATTTTTATACAAAAATCATGATACTACAATTACAAAGAAGTCAAATAATATCTAGAATTTTTAGTCGTAGACAACAAAAGTCATGTCAAGCAAGGAAAAAATAAAAATTAATTTCTTAAATTTTTTTGACTAGTTAATGCATACTTATATAACGCTAGATGTAAAATGGACTGTATTTCACCCCAATAATATTAAAATTTGGTGGTTGCATTCAAACTGTGTTTCAATAATGGGTATGTGTAGGATCATGATGGGCCAAAAAGTGGCGATATGTAAGTGATATGATGACCCATGTGGCTGACGACTTTTTTTTACCCAAAATTGATGAAAAGAAAAGGGTTTTTCAAGGAGATTCTCAGATTTCCACCAATATAAATTATGCTTTACTTTAAATTTAATAAATAATTATTATTCATTTTCTATTTGAATTACGACTAAAGTCCTGATTTATAGGTTGATTGAAAAACATCTATAACTTTCAAACGGTATCACATTTTTTGAATCCAAAATATGTGTCACATTATATGCTTTACATACTATATGATTAAAATAAATAAATTTAAATTTCATGAAGTTTTGACCAAGTTAAGGTGGTTAGACATATGAGTTTTTATATTTTTTAAAATTTGTAATAAAAAAATAGTAATTAATTATTTACTTGGAAAAAAATTACAAAAAAATATGCATCACATCTAAAATGTGTAATGCCCCGCCACGCAACCCTAGAGGAAGTTCCAATTCACTAAACAAGCGTACTAAATTTTTTTTTTTTAAAAGAAGTGAATTAAACCCACATGTTCAACTAAATTGACAACATCCCCTAGGGTTACATAACTGAGATTACATAAAACCCCAATAACATACATCAACAAGAATACATTGAAAGTAAATAACACCAGTAATAACATTCAACATCATAGAAAGAAACGAGATATGATAAAGCATTCATTTACATAAATCAATTACAAAGGATCTATTACAATCCTCATTCCGGAATGAGTACAAATACATAAGTCTGATTATTACAAGGTCCACCTCATACACAAGAGGGGTAAAACAATATCATTACATTATGAGATACAAAATACAAGAATCCAAAAGCAAGACAAGTGAGATGTCCATCAAGAAGTCTCGCCACCAAGTACTGAAGATCAAGGGGACCCAACGGTTATGGTGCATGTTCCACCCAACCATGTGGTGCCCGAAGGACCACCCCCCATGCTAGGAAATAGTAACCAAGTAACATGGACGAGAAACCTACCACCTCAAACCAAAGGCAGACTCATACTGATACGAACTGACTCAACCACACATATGTACAATAAAACAAACACTAATCATGGTTACATTGCTCCCAGACATAATATAATCAAGTGTGCTAAAGAAACATACGCACAACATAACACGGTGTTATCCTAGACAGAGTGTCATCGCAAGGTTTGTCATGAGATATCCTCTGGGCATTCTTCATAGGTTCTGAAAATCCTGGTGACCTCAACCGAATCCCGACACTCATACTAACTCAAGCGGAATCAACTACCTCTCATAAGGACAAGGTAGTGATCTCGCCATTCCAGGCCTTCTCACTCACCCCAAGTCTAAACAAACCCTTGTGCCTGTGAGTGAGGTTAATTTATCTTGGTTAATGTGAACTACATCCTAATATGCTAAGTATATTTACTTTAGTTCTCAGTTGTTAAAATCACTTCTGAAGGTTTCCCGGTTTACCTCTTTGCGCTCCGGCCCCTAACAAAAGCCACTCTTCTAATTGGATAACACACTACAAAACTAACTCCAAGGGTTACTCAAGTGCTACAGAATTGAACCAATACACTCTCTCCAATCCTAGGAGGAAACACAAAGAAGTCCACTCCAATACTAGGAGGAAACTAGATGCTTGTAACACTACCCAAGGGAAAAATAAACAATATTTTAACAAGGGAATGATCCACGTTTTTCTGGAAGACTTTACAAACCAACTACTCAACACTCATTCACAAAATACTCATTAAAGGATACATAAATGAACTCATGCATTGATGATGAAAAGTTCTATATTTGGTTATCTTAAAACCATGTTCCTATCTAATGATTTTCGCAGCAAAGTAAAATAATTCATTCAAGACTTTACATTAACCAATCGATATTTTATTAAATACGTAATCTCTACAACTAAATCAAATCATGAGCAATAATAATTTCGACTAAAATTAATTGTCTAAGTTGTTGAATGCTCCTATGTTTAAGAAGGTATAAAATACACACATTTACAAAGAAAAGCACCTCATATTAATATGCACTATTAAAATCAATATTTTTCTTGATCCAATAAATCGATTATACAAGAATAACTTTAAATAAAATTACAAAAACAATAAATATAATATTAATTACATACTATATATATATATTAACTATTATATATATTCATATATAATATAAAATACATGTAATATATATATATATAAATTAAATATTATATATATAAAATAACCAAATCGAAAAAAATAAAAATAAAATTTAAAACGAAATAAAATAAACAAAAATCAAATAAAAAATAAAATAAAATTTAAAAAACGAATTAAAATAACAAGAAAAAAGAAATTTAAAAAAAATAAAACAAGGCATGCGGGTCCGGATGGTACCTCGTCCGACAGACGGTACCGCCGGTACCCGCGGACTGTCCGCAGACTTGCAACGCCTGCGCCGACTGTACTCTATGTACAACGGCCGACAATAATGGTTGGAGGGGGCCGCAGTCCCCACTGGACAGTGCGTCCCCCCATGTGGTGGGCACACTGCCCAGTGGGTACTGTGTACCCACATAAATCAAACAAAACAGTGGGGGGTCGAACCCCCCACACAATGCATTTTTTTTTTAAATAAAAATCCCCACGAAAATTTTGTACGCAGTACGAATTTTCGTACGTTCGCCGTACCGGCGACATAACAGAAATTACAACAAATAAAATAAAAATCTATATATATGTAAATATAGATTATATGTATCATATCTAAAATATGATATATGTAATGTATATTTACATACATATAATTTTTTTCCAGAATTACATTTACTGGTGAAATTGAAGAAATAAATTCAAACCAGTAATAAAATTTACAACAATAGACATCTCATGCTCAAGAGATTTTAAGGACCAAAATATTAAAAGAAGACATCCTTCATGTTTTCAAATAACATAAACAAAGGAAGAGTAATACATTGATTTTGAGTTTTTCAACAAAATTTTCTAAAAGGGTTTGTATTTTGAAAAACAAATCTGAATACCAAAATGTTGAAGTTTAACCTAGGGTTTCAAGAAAAATCACCCATTTGCAATTTCTTATCATTTAGAAAATAGATTAAACTAGGAACAATAAAGCAAGAAATAAAAGAAAACCTGGTTATTTGCAGCCACAGGAAATAGCCAAAATTCTTGATGTAGAGTTTCCTTTGAGCTCCTCACAATTCTTTTTCCACAATGCAAAGAATTTCCAGCAAGCTTTGATCCAATAGCTCCACCTTCTCCACAAAATTTTCTCTCCTTTCAATTTAAATCTCCAAACAGAAAATAATCTTCAAAACTTTCATGTGCAAACCCTCTCCAAAAATCTCATACCTGTGAAAAAAAGAAGGAAGAAGAATCCCCAAATTTTTCTGCCCTAATCTTATAAAACATCATTTCCTCAAAATTCCAAAATAACCTAATGCACCCTAATTCACATTCAATACAAGAAATTGAATTTAAAAGTTAATTTCATTTCTCCTCTTTGGAAGACCCTAATTTGACTTTAAAGAAAATTTTCAATTTCACATAATTCCCTTTTTGATTTAATTTAATATAATAATCAAACACACTAACTTAATTATTATTAAATTATCTAATAACTAAATTCAATCACTTGAGATTTTAAATTTAATTAAATAAACAATTTAACTTTAATTAACTTATTCGCAATTATTTATTAATTAAATTTAATCCCTTGGGATTTAAATTTAATTAAATAAATACTTTAACTAAACTAACACACTTTCAATTATTTAATAATTAAATTCACTCTCTTGAGATTTAAATTTAATAAATTAAATAATTCAACTTTAATAAACCTACTTACAATTATTTAATAATTAAATTTAATCCTTTGAGATTTAAATTTAATTAAATAAATAATTTAAGTTTAATTTCAATAATCATTATAAATATAACCAATGAGCATAACATTAAAATAATATAAAATAAACATTTCTTCCAGCCAATGCAATTTTCAAAAGAACTATTTAAAGGTTCAACACATTTCAAAACATCACATAACATCCAATAAGATACAACATGACTCAAACATCAGAACGGACGACACACTAAGGCTAGGGTGTAGACCTGACACATGTTACCAAGCTACTATCTCCCATTCAACTTAACTGTTGGATCGACATGCTCAAACCGGTGGAACTAGGTGGAGTTGATGTCATGTACTTGCAACCTGTAATCAAATAATCAACATAATATATGCAATATATAATTCACACCGTGAAGAAGAAATCTCAGAATCACAGGGCGCTCGCAAGCGAGTGATGCGAACCCGCCTCCTTCACCAATACACTCATCAAACACTGACACTAACGTCATATCAATAGTTTCATAAATAATCACATGATAATTCTACTGTCAGCATTCATTCATCAAAGCATGTAAAATCAAATCAGATAATCACATCACATAGTAATAGTTTGTCGCTCAAGAGTAGCGATCAAAATATCATAATAAAAATATGTCCAGTATCACAGTAGCTGTAATCCAAGCAAAGCATAAACAACATGAAAATAGAAGCAAAACGGAGGGGTATTTAAAACTAGTCCCCTACTTATATCTAAAATCTTATAAAAAATTATTATCATTTTATTGTGGTTAGGGTGGTCAGACAAACACCTACTTATTTTTTCCCTGAAATTTAAGTACTACTGCATTGAAATTTCAAATTTTTGCCAAATAGATTTTTATTTTTCTAAATAAACCTAGTAGATTAGAAACTAAATTCAATTTTCTACAAATTCTATTCTTACATATTTTTGAAATAATATAGATAACTTATTCAAATTTTTACGTCAAGTTGCCTAACTCTGATTTTCTGAATTTTATTGCCACTTAAGGGCCTATTTTTTCCATGATGATCCTCAACATACCTTAATATTGAATATTTTTAATAAAAAAAAAATATGATAGTTATGCACATTGACTTCATGATTTATTATTAAGATTCTCTATAAAGAATTGAAGAAAGTATGAGAGAATTGAAATTAAAGAGATTAAGATGATTGAAATTGGAGAAGTTGATATTTGTTAATTAAAATTTTTAATTTGAATTTTGGATTAGAGAGTTAAGATGATTCAAATTGGGGAATCTAAGTGTATGTGATGTAATTGGGGTAACAATTTTATCTATGATATAATTGCATCTATTTTTCTTTATTTTGTTCTAAATAGACTTTGATATTTAGAACATACAATACCTATTCATCTTATGATATTTGAGGTAAGGGAAACAATGGTGGAGATAAGGAGCACATGTGGGCATACTATGCAAGGATTGAAATCCATAATTTCCTTTTTCATAGTCAATCTCGAAGATTGAGTTAATAGTTTAAAAGTTATAGAAGTAAGAAGGTGACAATGAATGTGTTTATTTAATTGTTGGTTGCTAACATGAGTTGATGAGTGATAGTGTTGGAAATTTCTTGGAGTGTGTTTTGACTATGAATCTCATTTGTAGATTACTAAGAGATTGGTTATTATTTATGCTAATAGAGGATGATTGATGACCAATTTACTTGCAAAAGGAGAAATTATTTTGATGTTTCCCTAATCTCTAATCCATTACTCTTCAATCATTCAATGATATGAAAATTTCCTAGGATGATGTCTTTAAATATATAAACATACACATTTTTTTGAACTTTTGACACCCATGTTGATAGGTAATAGTTAGGTCCCACTATTATTGGACTTGGAATGTGAGACTTAAAATGTTTAAATATTGGTACATGAATGTGCCAATTATACTCTCTATTGTGTATTACCGACACACCTCATTTTGCTTCACTAGAGAAAGGATGCCTTTTTTTCCTTTTACTTATTTTACTTTGCTTCTTCAGTTTCCTTTTAGTCCCTTTTGTGTTTGGTGTCATTTTATTTCTTATTTCATCCTCCATTGGATTTCCTTCTTGATATTTTCCCATTGATGTAATTAGTTGATTGGGGGCATGCATGATTGTTGGCCTACTGACCTCATCTTTGTGTAACATCTATTAGGACTATACAATCATTTAATGCTAATTTCATGTTGAAAACGTTCCCAAGCAGCCTAATTGACTCTTATACTTTAAATAAATTCAACTTATTTAGAGTTTGGATTTCAAGATTTTCCCATTTTGGTACCTTGTAAAGAGTTTTGAAGTTAATTGTTACATTCTCATAGTCACTATTTTGGGATTTCTTTATTGGGGTTACCCATTAAGAGTTTCTCTAAGGTTTGACTCTGATAGATTTCATCATTATATCCTTATGAAACTAGTCTTTTGAGACTTCTCTATTTAGTTCCATGGTTAGTAATAAGTTTAAAGTCTAACTTAGACACATTGACAATGATCTACATTTGACACAATTAGACTTCTCCCTTTCAGAGTACCTATTTGTCAATATCCTTGATTCGTGAACTCTAACATTTTTTAAAGGTTTATCTTTTTGGGATCTAAATGAGTTTCCTTAGTTGCATGGTGATCATTTCAAGGAGGATTATGCATTTTTAGATTTATTTACTGTCTTGATTCTTTTTAAAGCCTCTTTTTAATGATTCAATAGAATTTTACTATTTTTATGAGCTAAATGGATCATTGGCATATGATTAAATAGAACTTTCCCAATTGAATACACTAATGGTTTCATGTATTCTTAGCAACACATATGCAAGAAATCGAGGGACCTAAAAGAGAAATGAGTGACATTGGAGATACAAATCTCTAGAACATGTAAATATCCAAAAATGGTTATATAGAGTGAATGCTAACGGATATCAAACTTTCATGGACCAATGAATAGCCAAGTATAGGCTAGTGCAATTTTCTTTGTTCCCTATTTCCTTGTAGTCCTTGAGATAAGTTTTAACTTTCCTAGACCATACAATCAAGAGCAAAGAAAGTTGCTTGGCCAAATAGGCCAAACTATGTTGGACACAGTTATGATTTCATTAAGAGAGTATTTGGCCTCCCCACCTATGCCAAACATGATGGGGTAAACATGAAGGAGATAGTTAAAAATATTATGAAAGCCACACCACATAATTTATCAACTTTGTAAATGACAACCTTCTACTCCACAATTTTTTCTTATAATAGCTTAATGTAAATGTATAAAATAAAATTTTAAGAAGATCCTAAGGATTGCACTACTCTACTTGGAAAAGTTTTTGGAATACCCAATGTCATAGAATTTTACCCTTGGATGTGTTATTCTATCTTGCAAATCTATGGTGAAAAGAAGATAGGCTAGGACAATCTCATCAATGAGGCATCGCATAAGAAACTCTTAAAGGCAGTGGAAATAATAATATTTTGTACCTCTTGGTGTATCTACTATATTTTCAAGGAAACTTTCCAAGATTGAACTAACTATAAACATTAAAATTGGGAGAGATAGCTATGTGATTATTACCCCTAGCTAGAATTGAAGGAAAGTTGGAAGCACTATAATAGAGTCAATGATTCTTTCAATTTTCCCATAATCAAATGCTTGGAAACTAATTATTGCAAAGGATTATCTTATGAGTCAACTAAAGTGGTAGCTGGCTTGGGGAACTAGTTCACTCAGCTCAATTTTTTTTTCCAACATTAGGATAGGTGCCTTCCTCAAAGCACCATACAAATTTCCCAGTAAGCCAAGTGACAAGATCGTTCTATTATAAATATGCAAGAAAGTAGTTGAAATTTAGAGGTTGATCACCTGCAAACACAAGGTTAGGATCTCTTTCCCCATTAATGTGGGTGAGTACTCATGCTCTAGCATTCAAAATATCAAATATGTTTAGTTAATACAATAAAATGAAATAAGGTAAATAAAATAAAGATAATGTGCAAATAAATAATATATTTTACCTCAAATCACCTTGCTCTATAGATAGAGCTAAAGTATAATGCACCATTTCTCAGCTTGATTGTCTATCTCAAATTCTTATTTGTTAGGTTATGATGGATTCCAATGTGGATTTCTCAATATTAATACCAACATAACCTTGGCATGAAAGAGGATTGTGATAGAAATATGAAAGCATGTACTTGATAGAAAAATACTTGATGAAAATAGAAGGTGAATGCTTCGATTTATACATTCTTGTTGTGAGGAATGGAGGGCTAAAATGCAACCAAAAGATAAATGGATAATATTAGAGGATATCTCTCAAGAAAGATGAAATGGAAAAGTTCCATGAGAGGGCTTATTGGGAAGGATGGACAATGATGTATACTGGACAAGAAAAATGGGAGATTGTAGTAGGATTTCTAAAAGACGTAAGATTTAATGTTTTTCCTAATCCAAGGGGGGTGGGAATTTAAAATTGAGATTATTGGAAAGAGGGAGATTTCCCCATGCTTGTTCAAACCTAGGGGCACCATTTGTCTCAAGTGGATTTATGAAGAATAAGGTAAAATAATGATTAGAAGATTGTGCATGCTTGCACATGTGAAGAGGGATGACACATGGTATATGATTGCAAGTTTGGGAGTTGGAGGAATATTAAATTGAAGAAAGTGGTAATGATGAATTAGGGATGAATAATCAACTAATCATGGATTAATTCATTGATATGGATTGAAAGAATTATGGAGTTGGGATTATGGTTGGAAATAAATTAATTAGCTTTATAAGAAAGGGAAATATAATTAATTAAATGAAATTTAACTTTTTTCTATTAAGAGGGGTAAACGCTTTTGACCTAGAGCTATGAACCAGTGAGGTCACAAATGGGGGACCTCATCCTTGATATAAATTCTCAACAATTACACCTCAATGGGGTTTGAACCTTGATGGAAATAATAAGAAAATAATAACTTAACCATCGTACCATGCCACTATTGGAAATTGAAATTTAATTAATTTTGGGGATAAAAAATAATTAAATTATTTAATTAATTGTGGTAATATAGAAAGAAGGGGAATTAGGGACAATAATTTATTAAAATTTATTTAATTAATTATAAAATAGAAATTCAATTTTTGGGTGTCTACATTGTTTCCCTCTTTGATCCAACAATGTGAATAAATATAAGTGGTGTTGTGTCAAAGAATAAATTATTACTTGATCAAGTGGAAGAATGGTGGAGAAATGATGCCCCCTCAAGAGGTTTCCTAGAAAAATATTTCTAGGTGATCTCTTAAAAATAAGTGATGGTGATTACAAATACATAGGAAATGAAAAAAATAAGTTAAATAGAGAAGCGGTGGAAAAAGAAATAAAAATGGAGAAATGGGAGGAGAAGAGGTGAAATATTTAGAAAAATTATGAGCTAGTCATTATCTCTACCATTGGATCATTTACCCATGTAGTGAAACTATTATGATATTACTGAAATTATTTCATTAGTTCCATCATGGATTATTCAAATGTCTTTATCCTTTTGTATAAAATTAATAATTTTCTACCTTGCAGGCTTGCAAGATCTTAGCTCTGATACCACTATAATATACCTAATAATAATTTTGGAAATATTCCCAAGTCTAAATAAATCTTAGACAATTTTTAACCAAATTTTCATAATACATCAAAACAAACCTTCTAGGAAACACCAAAACTAGATAGGTTCATTCTAGATCATTGGAAAAGAAAAATACATCATCACATTTGTAATGCCCCGCCATGCAACCCTAGAGGAAGTTTCAATTCACTATAAAAGCTTACTAATTTTTTTTTTATTAAAGTGAATTAAACATAAATGTTCACCTATAATTGACAACATCCCCTAAGGCTACGTAGCCGAGATTACTTAAATCCCCATTAACATACATCATTTAAATTACATTGCAATTAATAACTCAAGTAGAAGCATTCATTCAACATAAATAAAGAACAAGATAAGAATAGAATATCCATAACATATAACCATTACATGAATAACTGATTACAACACTCATTCCCAATATGAGTCATAAATACATAAGTGTTACAATTACATACATCCACCTCATAAATACAAGAGGGGTAAAATCAACTTATACAATTTGAAATACAACAATGCTAGAAAAGAATAACAAGATCCGCGAGCTGTCCAACTGGAAGTCTCACCTCCATGAATTGAAGATCAATGGGGACCCAACGGTTTTGGTGCATGTTTCACCCAACCAAGTGGTACCCGAAGGCCCACCCCCCATGCTAGGAGATAGTAACAATGCAACATGGACAAAGAATCTACTACCACTAACCAAAGGCAAACTCATACTGACACATACTGATATAATCAAATAAATGAACTAAACAAGTACAACTCAATTACAACATAGGTACAACACTAACATCAGTGACATAGATCACATTGCTTCCAGACATAAAATAGATCAATTATGTTCAAAGAACCATACAAATATAATAATTAACAATAGTTGTCCTAGATAGAGTGTCATCGCATAGTATTCATGAGATCTCCTTTGGGCATTCTTCATAGGCTCCAGATATCCTGGTGACCTCAACCGAATCCTGACCCCCATGCTCACTCATGCGGCATCAAATACCTCTCGTACTGACAAGATAGATGACTTTGCCATTTCAGGCCTACCCACTCATCCCAAGTCTAAACGAGCCCTTGTGTCTATGAGTGAGGAAAAATTATCTTGATTAGTGAGAAGTTGGTCCTAATCTTCTAAGTACATTAATTTAATTATCACTTTTTTAAATAACTTCTAAAGGTTACCTGGTTTACCTCTTTGGGCTCCCACACCTATCAGAAGCCACTCTTCTAATGGACAACACACCATAAAAACCATACTCCAAGGGAAACACAAGTGCATACTACCTAGGCATCAAAACCACTCCAACATAAGGAGGAAACAAATAATAGAACTCACTCCAAACATCTTGGAGACAAAAAACACATAGACCACTCCTTTCATAGGAGGCACAAAAACATCCCCGTTTGTGGAAACCGGGTAAAAACTGAAAAGACGCCATGCACTACCCAAGGGAAAACAACTGGTTAACATAAAAATTCAACAACCCTCATCCCCTAAGTTCTTCTGGAAGACTTACGATTTTGGATTAACACTAAATCCCAAATCACACAATGCAACATGACAACATAGCTACAACAAGCATTCAAGTCACAATTCAAATCTAATATTTAGATTTCCTAAATCCATCTTCAATCAATAGGTAACATTTACAAAATCAAAGGCACGATAACAAGGTTAACTCAAATAATTATAAAACCATTTTTCCCCAATCACGAATATAAGGCAAAGATAACAAAAATAGGCAAAGGCAAGGAAATACGCTAATTTCGGATATCTTAAATCCATTCCTTATTTAATGCATTTCGTAGAAATTAAAATAATATCATTCTAAATTTACATTGAACAATAATTTCTTCCATTAAATAAATATTTTTCACAACTTTATCTAGTCATGCACAATACTAGTTTCAGTTAAAATTACTTATCAAAATAATTGCATACACTCTTATGTCTAAAATAAAATATTAAATATATAGATATACAAATCTATATGTAAAACAAATAAAAAAAAATAACATTAACATTAACATTACGCAATAATTTAAAAATTTTGTTATAATAAAATTACCAGTCCACAAAATTAATTAAATTTTGTAAAAAGTTCACACACAGAAACAATTTTCCAAATAAACAAATAGAATCACCCTTACATTAAATGTTAAATATTAATATTTAATACAATAGTACTCATCTTTATCCAATAAAATACATTATACAAAAAATAAAGTAAAATTAAATATATTAAAAAAAAAATTAAAAAAAATACAAAGCAACTAATAAATAAAAATATATAATAAAAAAATAAATGAGACATGGACCGGACGGTACCCTGCTACCTGCGCCGACTGTACACATAGTATAGTGGCCGGCGGTAAACTTGGGGAGGCCGTAGTCCATGGATAGTGCATCCCCCCATACGGTGGGTGCACTGCCCCATGGGTGGCGTGTCCCCAAAACAAAAGAAAAGGTGGGGGGTTCGAACCTCCCCCACCAATAATAATTTTTTTTGAATTTAAAACAAAACAACAGGTTCGTAAACCCAGGTACGAATCTCAAAATTTGTCGTATGGTGTTTTTTCAAAAGAACAAATAACAATAATTATATATATTCATAGGTCTCAAACATAAATATATTAATAAATATATATTATGTGTATTTATATTCGAAAATATAATACATGTAATATATATATATTTGCATAGACAATATTACTGGTAAAATTGAGAAAATTAAAAAAAAAACTAGAATTAATTAAATTTTCCAGAATATCATTCTAAATTCAAGAAGTGTAAATTTAATTTCTTTTACACTATTCCTTCAATTTTTGAATAATTAAAAATGGGAAAATTGCATAAATCTTGATTTTTTTTCAAAGAAGGTTTTCTAATAGGGTTTGTTTTTGAAGAACAAATCTGGATGTTTTCAAAAAGGTTAAATTCTTCATGCTACAACCTAAATATTTGAAGCACAATTCTAAGGTTTAATTCAAACAATGAATTTCAACAATCAAATTCATAAACAAAATAAATTGCATTGAACAAAACAAGAACAAAACTTGGAATTTGAAGCTACAGAAGAAGACGAATTTTTTATTCAAGCCTCCTCCAAGAATTTCCTGAATTTCCTCAAACATGCAATGAATCCAATCCAAAAACTTCAACAATTGCAACAATTTTTCCTCAAATCCAATCCAAAACCAAAAACTATTTCAAACCCTTCTTTGCACAAATTTTCCCAAAATCCTTCATTGCTCTGAAAAATGAATTCTTCTTCCAAAAATTCTCTCCCCAAAATTGAAAACATGCATTCCACATAAATCCAAAAATATCTAATACAACCCTAATTCACATTGCATGCATGCATAGTTGAGAATTAGATATTTATTTCATTTTCCATTTTCGAAAACCCAAATTGAATTTAAAATACAATTTCAATTTCCTTTCAATTTCTAAATGTAATTTGCAAATACCTTTAAATTTCTTTTGATTTGATTTAATTTAATCCAATAAACTTAATTAATTAATTTTAATTATTTAATAACTAAATTCAACCCTTTTGAGGTTAAAATTTGATTAATTAAAATTTAACTAAATTAAATTGTATTAATAACTTTAAATATAACTTCTAAGCATAACTTTAATTTAATATAAAATAATCATCACTTTAACCCAATGCAATTATCCTAAAAATTCATTCAATAAACAAGCACATTTCAAAATCAAATATTAAAATAAGGTACACCATGACTCAACAAACAAGATTGACGACACACTAACGCTAGGGAAAAGACCTGACACATGTTACCTAGCTACTATCTCCTGTTCAAATTAATTGTTGGATCGACATGCTCAAACTTGTGAAATCAGGTGGAGTCGATGTCATGTACCTGCAACCTGAAACCAAGTCAACAACATCATATAATATATCCAGCATATAATACACACCGTGAAGAAGAAATCACGGATTCACAGGGCACTCACAAGCAAGTGATGTGAAACCATCCTCTTCACCAATCCATTCATCAAAGACTGACATTAACATCATAATCAATAATCTCATAATAAAATCTCTTGTTAACTCTAATAACATCATTAAACCATTATGCATGTGAAACAATAATCAGATAACCTCATCACACAATAATAGTTGTCTCTCAATAGTAGCGATCAAAACATCATAACAAAATGTATCCAGTATCAAAGTAGTTGCAACCAAACATAGCATAAAGCAAATCGAACAAGAATCCAAATGGAGGGGTATTACAACATTATAGTTGTGGGCATACAATGGAATGATATTAAATTCATTTAAACATATGCAAAAATCCTAAGAACTGAACACAATTTAACAAATAAAAATAGCTATGAAATCATACAAACAACTAACAAATACAACTCTCATAGTAGTACCAAATTGCACAAAAATTCTCTTGTAAAAGCTATAGAAAAGGATGATGTCTTGTGCTATGATACAAAATCAAGTGATTTATACATAACCAATTTTAATAATACATTGACAAATTTCACCCAAACAACACAAAAAATAAATCCATAGAAAAATAATTGATAACAACTATTGGAAACAAAAATAAACTACACATAGAGAAGCAAACACTCCTACAACACTCCCAAAAACAAAAACT
>CM021107.1:579229298-579247783 GCA_007115665.2 Sequoiadendron giganteum
TCCAAGAGGTTGTGGACTACAGGAAAAACCAAGATGCTAAGAGAAAGTCTCAAGGAAACCATCAAAATAACAATAATCAAATTCAACATAACCAGGGCAACAACAATAGGAAGATCAAGAATCTTAAAAGGGGAAATAATTTCTAGGATTGCCATGATGGAAACCAAAATAATAGCAAGAGGGTCAATATCCATAACAATAATAACAACGGAAGGGATGGTTTAGACAAGCCTAGGGCACCCCGTGGAGGATGCTATACATGCAGTGGAGAAAATTATGCAAGTGTGTTCCCTCAAAGGAGCAGTCATAAAAACAAGAATCAACATCATATCGATGCAACAGTAGATAATCACCAAGCCGACTATCAAGCTACACCTATTCAATTGTCAGGTAAGCTTTTTGGATGTCCAGTTTCTATTTTATTGATACAGGAGCTACTGATAGTTTTGTTGATGTTCATATCATTTCTAAATTATCTGTTAAACCGGGTTATATGGCTAATGCATGGAAGGTTCAGTATGGTAATTGGGTAGAGAAAAAGGTAGAGCAATGCCTAACCTTTAATGAACTCGAACTTCCTAGTTTCACAACACAAGTCAATCTGTGTGTAGCACCCTTGGGGTCATACAATGTGATTTTGGGGATAAATTGGCTTACATAACACAAGGCCCTTGTAGATTGCAAAATGAAAACCGTAACTTTTCTAGATAATCTAGGTAGGAGGGTGGATATCTTTGGGGTGAAGAGACCTTTGGAACTCCGAAAGATTTCAGCCATGTAGTTGAAAAAGGAGTGCAGAAGAGGGGGCGCCATCTATGCAATTAAGGCTGTGGATCTTGATAATCCTGAGGCGATAGCTAATGATCATGCTATACTGATGGAATTTCAGGATGTATTCCCTGATGAATTGATCGAATTGCCCCTAAAGTGGGTGTTTGAATTTTCCATTGAATTGCAATCAGGGATTGAGCCGTAGTCCAAAGCCCCATATAGGATGAAAATCACTAAATTGTATGAACTGAAGGCTCAGTTACAAGAATTACTCAATCAGGGTTTTATTAGGCCTAGTGTGTCCCCTTGGGGAGCACCGATCATTTTCATGAAAAAGAAGGATGGGACCTTGAGACTATGTATTGATTACAGAATGCTAAATAAGGTAACCATAAAGAACCGATATCCGCTTCCTAGAATAGATGACTTGTTTGATCAAATGAAGGGGGCTAAGGTATTCTCAAAGATAGATTTGAGATTGGGTTATCACTAATTGATGATTAAAGATGAGGACATTTCCAAAATGACATTCAGGATGAGATACAGGCATTACAAATTCACAGTGCTACCTTTTGGATTAACCAATGCCCCAACAACTTTCATGAATCTGATGAATAACATTTTCAACAATTGCTTGGAAGATATCTTGATATACTCTAAGTCGGAGGAGGAGCATGATAGGAATTTGAGAATAGTATTGCAGTGTCTAAGGAACCATAATCTTTATAGAAAAATGTCCAAATACACTTTTTATCAAACCAAGGTGCACTACCTAGGACACGTAATATCTAGTGATGGGATAGCTATACATCCCGAAAAGATTAAAGCAATCATGGAGTGGCCAACTCCACAAAATTTGACTGAGGTCCAAAGATTTATGGGGCTTGCGAGATATTACAAGAAATTTGTACAAGGGTTCTCTACAATCGTAGCACCCATCACTACACTCCAAAAGAAAGGAAAGCAATTAAAATGGAGTGACAAGTGTGAGAAGGCTTTTCAGATATTGAAGGAAAAACTTACCTCCGTACCCATCTTGATAATGCCAAATCCAAATGGGCACTTTACAGTGATAAACGATGCATCAGGTGAGGGTGTGGGAGCAGTTCTCATGCAGGATAGTTAAGTGGTGGCGTATGAATCTCAGAAATTGAAACTACATGAGCTAAATTATGTGCCCCACGATTTGGAATTGGCTGCTATTGTACATTCTCTTCAGATGTGGAGGCATTATCTCCTTGGGAAGTCTTTCAAGTTGAAAACTAACCATGCAGGGTTGCAGTATATCTTCACTCAACCCAACTTGAATGCACGACAGAGACGCTAGTTGTAATTCTTGAGTGAGTATGATTGTGTAATTGAATATATCAAGGGAAAAGAAAATAGGGTAGCAAATTCCTTAAGCAGGAGAAGACATCTAGATGCAATGGTGATGATTAGATCCTCCTTCAGGCAATAAGTAATTTTCGCATTGATGGGGGATGAGCATCATGAAAGGGTGAAACAAGCCCTAGAGAGTAATGCTTCAGATCGGAGTATGATGGTTATGTGTTTGAATCAGATGGGATTTTAAGGTACTAGGGGTGCATGTATGTACCCAATTCTGCTAGATTGAGGGAACTAGTAATGGAGGAATTCCATAATGCACCTTATTCAGGGCACCCTGGTGTGACGAAAATGGTTGAGGGACTTAGACCCTTGTATTTTTGCATGGTTTCTGATTTCTATAAATGTTATTCAGTAATTTCACTCATATTTCCACAATGGGTTGTCATTTATTTCATTCAGCAATGGCAAAATTTGAAAACCAGCATAAAGGAAACAAAAATTAAAAAACCCTCAACACAAAAAAACATTAACAACCTTGCATTTCAACAATGGCAACGTTCTCAACTTTATGAGGTTTTCAAAATATATCATTTCATTGCAGAACCCACGCATTTTCCAACCTCGTAATATATTTTTTATGGTTTCTCCTTTCTATAAACATAATTCAGTAATTTCACTCATATTTCCACAATGGGTTGTCATTTATTTCATTCGACAATGGAAAAATTTGAAAACTACAATATAAGAGGAAAGGAAACAAAAATTAAAAAACCCTTGACACAAAAGAACATTAACAGCCTTGCATTTCAAATAAATACCTATTTCCCCAACGAAAACCTTGCAATGTTCAAAATAAGAATGTGAACAATGGCAATGCTCTACACGTTGCGTTTTCCAACCTCCTGATATAGTCCACATGATTTCAGGTTTTTATAAATGTTATTCATTAATTTCACTCATACTTCCACAATGGGTTGTCAGCTATTTCATTTGGCAAGCACAAAATTTCAAAACCAGCAGACGGGATGAAACAAAAATTCAAAAACCCTCAACAAAAAGTCACATAAACCATAACCTCGCATAATGGTCATTCATTTCCTCATAGTTCCTAGGAAGAATGGAAAAACGATAGATACTTCAAGAAGATATACATACCTGTTAGCTCTAAATGCCTGCAACTCAACACCTTCTCGTTGCTCTCCACCAAATGTCGCTGTCGAAAATGGGACCTCGTCTGGGATTTTTGATATTTGCAAATAATGGATTCAAATACCATGAAATGGAGGGAATAGTGGTTTGGAATGCCGTGTTTTTTGGGGTTTCCTCCATCTCGGAATATGATTTAAAAACCTATCGATGCTGACACATTTTCCTGACGACGGGATAGGCAACGACATGGTGGAGTTAGCGTCCGACCGTCAACTTTTTTCATTGGTGTTATTTGTCCATCTAGCTACCTTTTCCGTCGGGGCCATTTTTTCCACCACGAGAGATGGGGGATGGGGGTATGATATCATGCTACATACATAGGTCACATTTGTCTAGGAGTTAGCTTTTTCCCATCTAGAGTTGGTGACAAATAACTCTTGAGCAATTGAAACAATCTTGTCTCATATCTTAAAATAAATTTTGACTTGCATTTAATTAGAGGAAATCAGATCACATGAAATCAAATTTAAATTGGAAGAAAGTAAATTGAATCAAATCTTTGTGATTGGTTTTGGTTTATTTCTTTTTTAAAATAGGGTTTTGTAATATTTTTATATTTTTTTAAAGATTGTAAATTTATGGTAGCATGATCCTCTATAAACTATAGTGTGCCTAGTAAAAAATTTAGCGTGACCAACAGCGCTGGCATGCCCTCCAGTACTGGGATTTTTTAATATTGTTCTTGCAAGCTCTGCCCATTTTTTTCATTGGCATTGTTGATAGCACAACACAATTTATACAAAATCTCTAGATAAGTCACTTATCATGGTTTTAGTGAGTTTTTTTGGAAGTTTTACTTGGGTGGATCATTTTTTGTTGTGTTTCATCTCATTCTTAAATAATTATTCACAAAAGTTAAGTTAAGGCAATTTGATTTCCCTAACCTTTTCAATTTGTCACAAAAGTTTAAAGAAATTATTTTTTTCTTTCTAAATTTTGTAGACATGGAAAATATACAATTTGATCCTACACACCCGATCCTGATCTTACTAACATCATTTCATCCTAAATCATCTCCTTTGCTAGTCATTTAATCGAATAATATGTATTTGATTAAATTCATCACTCTTCATCTCTTGATTAAATGAATCAATTTTATTTAATTAATTTTTAATCCCCCTTTTAATTAAATAAATCATTTTAATTAATCCCTAAAGTCATCTCATTTAGGGGTTGGGGCCCTAACACAGTTGGCTAAATCTTTCCTATTACAGGAGGTTGGTCATGAGGTCTAGTCTCCCCCACCCCCATGGTACTGGAGGGTGTATCGCGCCAGCGCTACCAGTCACATTAAAAAGTTTACTAGGCGCATGCCAGTTTATAGGGGGTCGTGCTACCCGATTCCTGCAGTCTAATAAAAATTAAAAAAAAGTCATCTCATTTAAATTAAATAAATATTTATTTGGTTTAAATCTAACATCATCCTCTTTAATTAAATAAATCAATCTTTATTTAATTAAATTTTATATCATTATTCCTCTCAACTTTGATTTATTTAAATCCTAAAATCTAAGTCAAAATTGATCAAATCTTGATTAATTTAATCGCAATCACTAAGATCCTCCAGGTTTTGCAGCTTGCACTAATAAATCAATTTATTTGATTTATTAATTCCTCATTTTCATTCAAACTTGGCATCTTTGAGGGAATATTCTCCTAATTTGAGTTTTCCCTCCCACATGACTTTTCCATCCAACAAATCATTTAAGAGCTCTTACATGTCTCTTACACAAGTCAAACTTAGCATTTAACTCATCTTTCATCCCCCCTAAACATGTCACTTCATTGGAATGCTGACAAGTGGCACAATTCCATTGGATTATCTTTTATCCCACATTCCTCCTATCTTGTATTCTTCTATCATTCTAATCTATAAATAGAGGCCTCCTCTATTGAATTAATCATCCAAAATTTGAGTAAACTTATTATACTCAATTTCATCTTCAAGCATAGCCATTTTCATCACTCTTTATCAAGTTCTTAGCTAGGTTATGCAAGAATTCAACCAAAGTGGATCAATCATCATCAAGCTTACAAAGGAGTTGGGAAAGGGCCAATTTATACACATAATTGACACCAACTCCCCAATGGGATCAAGAGTTTTCATTTTAAAATAGGATTTTATTGTGTTTCTTTGTTTATTTATTCATTTTCTTTCCTATTTGAGTATTGCAAATGGATTTCATGGGGAATCCTTGTTCTTACTTGCATTTGAATCTAATTGTGTGTTTGTTTCTCATGTTTGTGTAGGTATAGGATTGGGGTTCACAAATTTTATTAATACAAAATATAGGTTTTATTTTTGAAAAATATTAATGGACAATAAGGATTTTTTAATGGCTGAGACAACCATTACGAGTCCATATGCATGCCAATAATCATTTGATCACTTTTTCAAAATAGTAATCTTTTTTTTATAGAAAAAATATATCTAATTCTTAAATGAGTTTCTATATGCATTCATTTTGGGAATCTAATCAATATTGTTCCATTAAAAATAATGTGTGAATTCATATACACAATCAATATAATAATATTATTTTATTATTTAAATATTTTATAATATCAAAATAATTTTTTTTATAAAATATTTAAAAAATTAAAATAATTGTTATTATGAATTATTAATTTTTTTAATTTCAAATAATTAAATTTCTTTTTACTTGTTATGTGATTTAAAGTTCTATTTTTTAATTAAAACTTTAAAGTTCAAAAATTACATGGTTATGATGTGGCTTATAATTAATCTATGCAATGCCTATCCAATATTTAGGATGCATATTCAATTATATTTATTAATTAATTAAAATTCAAAATCATTTTGCATTAATATGAAATTTAATTAATTAATAAATGCACTCAAATGTACATCCTAAATGCTTGATAGCCAATATTGTAGGTTGTCATGATGGTGAATTGGAGTAAATTTGAGTAAGTAACAGAAAATCTTATTTATTTATTTTATTCTATATTATAAAAAATGTTTGTTTCTAAATTTATTTTTAAGGAAAAAAGATAATGGATACATAATGGAAAGAAAAGTTTATTTCATTTCCATTTCATATATTTAACCTTAAATATTCATATTATGATTGTTATTAAATATTATTTTTTTGATGTGCAAATGGTTGTCAAATTTAAGGTTAAAGGTAAGAGTTTTTGTTAGCACAATCACACTATTACTCTCTACCTCTTTGTCATTGTAGAATTCCCCTCAACATAGAAATTATGCAGTAGTCATTTACATTGAATTTGTGATTTATGATTAAATTCTCTATTATAGAACTAAAGAGAGCAGAGACAAATGAAATCAAAGAAATTAAGATGATTAAAATTGAAGAAGTTGATTGTTTTAGCTAAAATTTTAGAACTCAATTTAAGATTTGAGAGTTAAGATGATTGCATATCCTATATACAATTGCGATAACAATTCTATCTAGGATAAGATTCCATCTATTTTTTTGTGATTTTGTTCTAAGTAGAGTTTTTTCTTTGAAACCTTCAACACCTATTCATCTAAAGGTATTTGAGGTATGATAAACAATGGTCGTGGTAAGGAGCACATGGGGGCTTACCATGCAAGGCTTGAAATTCGTGACTTCCTTGCTCATAGGTCAAGCCCCAAGATCTCACTAATAGTAAAAGTTAAAGAGATAAGAGGGTTTCAATAGATAATGGTATACGGTGGCAATAAATATGTTGACCTAATTGTTGATTGGTAACATGAGTTGATGAGTGATAGTTTTAGAAATTCCTTGAATTTTTCTTTGACAATGAATCTTACTTCTTGATTACTAAGTTATTGGTTATTATTGATACTAATAGAGGATAATTGATGATTGAATTACTTGTAAAAGGATAAATTATTTTGATGATTTTGAAATCTCTAATCCATAATTATTCAATCACTTAATTGCATGCAAATGTCCTAGAATGGCGCCTTTAAATACATCACCATATGCACATTGTTTTAAATATCCTTTTGTCCAATTATGAATTAAGAATCATCTCACATGATTTTCCATATAAATATCAAATATTGAGTCATTCAAGTAAGTCACTTTAGTTGTTGTGCAACAATAAAATCAATACAGAATTAATAGTCTTTGACAACTAGAATGAGATTGTTTGACTTTCTTTATAAAAATACCAACAAATAAAATAAATTCATTTAAAATTTAACCAAATAAATATGAAATCATTTCAAATGATACCAAAGATAATAAATTCAATTCAAATACTACTAAGAAATGTAAGATCATTTGAATTATAAACAAAGAAAAGTAAAATCATGAAGGAAAAGTGAATATATATGATTTCATAATTTGGCTTAAATATTTTTAATAAATGATATACTTTTTAAATTAAAATTTAATGAGATAAAAAAGGTTATCAAATATATCTTGGAGATGGGTCACATTTGGCCAAGTTCTAGCCCATTTCCCTCATCTAGGGTTCTTGTGAAGAAAAAGGATGGAACCATACATGGATTTGTATTGATTACAAATATTTGAACAGGACAATAAAAAATGTGTCCCATTCCTAGGGTTGATGAGATAATTAATGAATTTCATGGAGTTATGTTTTTTTAAATACTGATTTGAGATTAGGCTAGCATCAAATCCATGCAAGGGATGAAGATGTGCATATAAAAACATATATGTGTCACTTTGGAAATTTTAAAATTTTAGTAATAATTGATTTGAGGCTAGCCTACCACCAAATCTATGTAAGTGATGAGGATGCGCATAAAACCACATAAATGTGTCATTTTGCACATTTTAGATTGTTAGTCATGCATTTTGGGTTAAAAAACACATCAACTACTTTATAGTACAATTCATTAACCAATTTTCAACAAATTAATTAAGAAAAAAATTATCCATTTTCTTTTATTACACTATGGTTTACACCAATATTTAGGAAGATCATTCGAAGCATCTAGTTACCATCCTTTGAATATTGTAACAATAGTTTCTCCTTGAAAAATAATTAAAATGTGAGTTGGAGTGATAGAGATCTTGTACTTGGGTCTTATCACTAGTGCTCAAAGTTTTCAAGTAGATTAACAAAAGATCCAAATTATATTAGATTCACCTCCTCCTATCACACTGACACAATTGAGAGGATTATTTGGCCTTTATAGTTATTATGTGATATATTTTAAGGGATTTTCATAGCTAGTAGCACTCCTAATTGAGTTAACAAAGAGAAGAGCTTTCTATGGATAGAAAGAACTTGAGAAGATTTATATAAACTTAAGGAAGTAATTAGTTCATATCTTATTCTAGCTATGATGAAGGAATTTTGACAAGAGGATAGAAAATGCATATAATAGAAGTCACTCAAATCCAAATAACTCATGTGCCTCCATTTAGAGAATAAATACAAGAATAAACATAAAATACACAACACAATAACAATAATTATACCTCAATTGTTTAGTATTGGATTGATCCAAGATGTGTGAATGTGATGATTGATTGATATGTGGTTGCTTATTTGTTGTCATTTCATAAATTAGCATGTACCTAGGCTCAATAATCTCTCTTATGATTGTTGCCAATAGTGGAATGGTATGATGGTTAAGTTGTTGTGGTGTTGTTCTTGCCATCAAGGTTCAAACCCCACTGGGGTGTACTTTTTGAATGTTTAAATTGGGGATGAGGTCCCATGTTTGTGACTGTCATGCCCAAAAGTTTCACTAGAAAATGTGATTTTTTTTTCCCTTTTACAAAACCATTAGTTGAAGTAATTATTACATTGGCTAAGTAAGGTTTAATTTCTCTATATGAACATATGATCCAAGATTTACTACGAGTGTGTAAAAGACCCACAAGAATGATAAGACTTTTTTTTTTTTTGGCCATTCCCTTAACAATAATTGTACCACCAAGGAAACATTTAGTTTACCATATTTGTAAACTTATTACACGGGTCATTAATTTATTCCTAGCTTGGAATTTTAACAAGAATAGAATCACTACCTAGCCCTAATGCTATTGTTGGTTGTCCGCTCAAAATTTTAACAAGAATAGAATCACTACCTAGCCCTAATACTATTGTTGGTTGTCCACATTAGAACATTATGTCAAACCATCATTATTCCTTGACAATACCTTATTATTCTTTATTCAAAAATCTCAATAATAACAATATTATTATTAAACATTAATGAGGGTTCAAGTAGCCAATTGAGCAATTATTACTTAGCCACCATTTAAATTATTGCAACATATTTTTATCTAACCATAATTAGTTTGTAACAATGACATTAATTTTCCTTGACCAATACCCCCAGTAATTCCAATACTATGATTAAGTCCAGCAATGAACGAAGGTATTGTTGTTTAATTGACCAATCATGTTGTTATTATTTAGCTGTCATCTAACTATCAATACACCACTAATTTAATAATTATCCCCAGTTAGAATATCAATGGTGATCAACAATAAATAAATAATGCTCGCGATGGTGATCAACAATAAATAATGCTATTATTGTTCCTCAACAGATGGATAGTAATAGTATTAATTAACCTCTCTTTTTTTAATGTTATTTAACCTATGAACCATTAATAATAATATTATCTTAACATGATTCACCCAATATTATTACACTCTTCTTTTATGCTATTGAAAATTATTCCTTGATGCTGAAAATGTTATTGTTCCATCAAAAAACAAATTGATATTAATAATATTATCCAAAAATATGATCCTACTCTTAAAAATAAAATAGCATAAAAAATATAATAAATATCACAATTAAAATTTATTACACATAAATATATACTCCTCCTAATTATAAAGAAAACTCTTTATTTATTTATTCTAAAATAGCTATTCTGTTTTGCAAGATTACTCATTTATTCTAAAACCTGTTATTATACTGGAGTCTCGTTGCTGATCAAGAATCGAACTTAAGACACCCGCAACAACAATACTATGTAATATACAAGCAATTCTGGCAAGATTACTCTTACTCGAAATACTCCCAGCAACCATGTCAATGTAATAGTAATATTATTAATGTTATTTTCACTTATGCCCTCCTTAATACTAACATAAATAATTTAAGTGTCTTAACAGTTATTGCTCTTGCAAGTTGAATGTTGTTTCCAATACTTCTCGCTCAAGAGGACTCAAATCAAGGGATTCTAACACGAATGAAACTCAAATTTATACGCTACAGCAGAAAGATCTAGCTACTTATTCATTTATTACATCGATTCCAGCATTCGGATATGACTGTTGCGTACGGAAAGTGTGTAGTAGGTGACTGGCAGTCTCATCACTTCACAAACATAAATGTATTCGACCTTTCCACCACGCCAGGTCAAAACCATTCAATGGTGATTTGAAAGAACACTCTGTCAGCCATTAATATTTCCAAAGAGACCATCACTTCCCATGCTACGTATCAATAACTACACCAAACCATTCCCTTAGGTTTTACACGACAAGAAAAAGTAACCCTACCTTGCAGCAAAAGTTTCCATTGGCGCTGCATAGAGGGGAAATCGTTGCCTCAAATGTTTTCAGATTATTCATGCAATCCTATTGTTACTGTTAGGAATGTATGCTAGGATAAATTTTCTTTACCTTACTACATAGAGTAGTGAATATCCTTGTTTGTCCATGTGTTTCACTGTTGCATCTTGTCAGAATTTCGTCCAACTCACATGGACTCGTTACAGTCGTTATCGGTAGTGGATGTCATTGTTTCTCGCACCCCCACGTCCTCTTTTTTTCTGGCTCACAGTTCTGCTGAGACCACCGAGCTACCTCGGCCACCTCCTATCCTCTCTGCGGTCTCACGGGCGTCACTTTCTCTGCCTACTGTTTTTCCACGGTCTTGCCCTTCACAGTCGTCAGTGTCATGGTGGTAGTTACCTGTGCTCACCTCGCCACCGCAGCTATGCTGCCAGTCTCCTCCGGGTGCGCGGCTAACTGCCTGGCATCCCTTTCCTCACCACCGCAGTCTTTTGTTTAACCATGCGCGGTATCGCGCTAACTGTTAACGCCTCCATCTTCATCCGTCTCTGTCGTCACCGCATCAACCGCGATCTATCTCTTAACCTCTACGGTTTTGCGGTGGACCTCTTTCTGCTCCGAGAGTTTGTCAACCGCGGCCACCATGCCCTCACGATTTCCGTCGGCGGTTGCGCAGTTGTCTTCGTCTGTTGACTTTTTGCTTTACTCTGTGCGATTGGTAGTGGAATCCATGTCTGCATAATAGGACGTATTGATTGGTTTCTGTGCTCTGTATAAGGACGAATTTTAAACCGTTTTCATCTGTATAAGGACTGTTTTTGCTGGCATACGTTTATTGCCATTATCTGTTCTATTTTATGTCTTGGCCGTATATTTTTATATATGGACGGTCATACTTTGTAATGAGTTAGAGTGAAGAAGATTGTTGTGAACAGAGAGGAGGATGATGAAGAGAAAGAGATAGACAGAGAGAGAGAAGAGAGGACTGAGAAGAGAAAAGGTGACAGAGGAAAATGCTCCCAAGAGCAGAGAGTTAAAATAGTTAGTTTTTGAAGATGAAAATATGAAGAGCCGAAACTCTGTGTTGTAGAAATGTAATTTCTGAGAATGAATAGAATAAAAAATTGGGTTTGAGCATATTGTTTCAGTTTCATAGTTTAAGCATTTTTATTTGATTGTATGTCTGTGCATGACTCCTCTTTCCTGTACTGTTAGTTTAATGTTATCTTTTCCCACAAAGTGGTATCAGAGCATAGTTGGTCAATTTGACTGGGAGTAGAAATGTGTTGTAAATTTGTGTGAGGAAATCACTGTCTAGTCTGAGAAAGCCATAGAATGTCTAGGACTGGTGTGTGTGCAAAAATATGAGAAATTTATCTGGGTATTAGAGATTTAGTGAAGAGGGTTGATGAGGAAATAAGTTTTTAGAAGAAAATGCAGCCACAAGTGCTTTGTCTGTAAGGAAAACTGTTTGTGTTAGGATTAGTTGTCAAGGAGATTTAGGTGTGTTTAAAGCCTGAGAAGAATGCTTGAAAGTTTGAATGTTTAAAAAAATTGAAGCTAGTTTAGCTGAGAGGGAGATTTAGAGTGTTTGAAGCCTAGGAAGTGTTTTCTCTAACCAGTTGCTGAGAAAAGTAAACAAGAGGCTGTGTGCATAAAAAAAAAAAAATATTTGAAAATTGTTAAAGAACAGCTAGAAGTGCTACATTTTAAAACAGAGAGAAGAGATTACTGTTATAAGAGAAGTTTGGGAAAAACCCACAAGAAGAAAAAGAAGTTGTGAAGAAGCCCACAAGCAGAAGAAGGAACAGAACACCAGTTGTTTGAACAAACAAAGAGTTGCAGACCCAGCTGCTGAATTTCAGTCACGAGATTAAGAGGTAAGTTAAAATTTCCTTTACAAATGGGGAAAGTAGGGAAAAGAGTCAAGAAAGAGAATGAAAATCTTTCATCTGCAAAAGATGTTTTAAAGGAAGAGTTAATATTGCTTAGAGATGAATTGGGTATTGTTAAAAAGAACAATGGGAGTTATTTTGAGAAAATAAAAGAGCAGTCTAAAGAGAAATGTTTATTGTTAGAAGAGAATGATGATTTAGAAAAAGAATTAAGAAGGGTTAAGGCTAGAAATGAAGACCTAGAAGAAAGGCTGAAGTCCTTTGAAGAGATTAAGAAGAGAAATGAGGATGAAGAAGAAAGAATGAAGTTGTTTGATAAAATTAAGCAAAAGAATGAAGAATTTGAACTGAGAGCAAAACAGTTTGAAGAAATGGAGAAAAAGAATGAAGATTTGGGAAAACTCTTGAAAAGGGTAGAAGAGAAAAATTGTTTACTGTTGAAGGAAATCAGAGATTTGAAAGAAGACAATGATAGATTAAGTGCATGTGATAAAATTGTGGAAACAAAACTTTTTGTTTGTAATGTCTCATGTGACACAACAGATTTGTGTTCTTTATTTGAAAAATCTGTTTCTATTAAAAATACTGATGATAGAAAATGTTTAGATGCACATGTGGATGAATATGCAAATATGGCTAAATGTGATAAAATGTTAGAAACTTCAAAAGATGAGGTTTGTTGTGAAGAGAATACAACGTTGACAAGGTCTTGGTAAACATGAACAAGGAAGAACAGAACCTATTGAGGTTGTAATGAGGCCGAAGAATGCAGGTCTCGGATATGATTTAGGACAAGGAAATGCTGCTACAAGTGCAGGTAAGTTTGTCAAAGAGATGAAGAGTAATGAGTGTTCACACTATCATAGAAGAGGTCACATCAAGGAGAAGTGTTGGGATCTACATCCTTGCACGGTTTGTGGTTCAAAAAATCACTGTTAGAGAATGTGCAGAAATAAAGTGTCAAAAAATGAATATGGTTCAGAAGTCATGAAGATGGACTGTGGATGGAATGATGATTCAGGTTGGCAGAAGCTAACTGGTATGTTCAAGGGATTGTACAAGTGTACATATGTGAAGGTAAATAAAAATTTTGAAAGGTATGAAAGTTCACCTAAAATGAAAAATGTTTGGAGAGAAAAGAAGTTGTAGTCTAATAATCCACTTGCAAAAAGTGAAGATGAAAAACCCAGTTTTATGTTTTGAAAAATTTGAAGATGTTGAAACTGCTGTTGCAGTAGGAAAGGGTAAGATTTTACTTTGATTGCTTTTTGAAAAATGAGAAACATTGTTGAAAGAACAGAACAAGAAGTGCAGGGGAAGTCAGAAGAACTTCTATGCTTGAATGAAAGATTTGTATATGTAAGGTGAAATAAGGAATCAGAAAAGTAGCTGAGGCTACCACTGCAAAATTTAAAAAAAAAAGTTTGGAACAACAGCAGCTGTCTAGGAAGCATTTGTTTGAGTGCATTGAAAAGAAGACATGGTATGATTATGAATAAAAAAAATAGAAGTTACAGCCGCAGCTATTAAAGGTCATCATCAGAGTTGAGTTGAATCTGAAGTTAGTCAAGGATATGGACAGAATCATAAGTGAATGAGAAAGTGAAATAAGAAGGAAGAAGACAAGATTCAGAAATCTGAAGAAGAGGTTTAAAAAAAAATTAGTAACAGAGTATGGATGGCAGCAGCCACTATGAAAAGTTTTTTTTTAAGAAGGTTGATGTTTTTGAATGAACTATTGAAACAAGAGTTTGGATAAAGAGGGAGAAACAATATAATGATTTGTAGAAGCATTATGTGAGCATGAAAGAAATCGAGATAGAAATATGATTGGATTCCCTAGCACCAGAAAAGTGTCACTATGGGAAGTGATGATTAAAAGGATCAACAACCAGTTTGTGGTAATCTGAAACCACCTCATTTGAAAGTTTTTTTTTTTAGTTAGTTAGTGGTAATCTGAAACCACCACATTTGAAGGATGAATTTGAAACAGTTAAGGAAAGTGCAAAAAAGATGACAGATCTCCCTAGCACCAGCAACGTGCCACTTTGGGAAGAATTAAAAATCAATTAGTCAAAATCAAGATACAGAAAGGATTGAGAAAATTATTGTAAGTTTCTGGTAATCTGAAACCACCACATTGAGAGAATGAAATGGAAGGACTCCCAAGCACCTGTAGTGTGTTTCCATGGGAATAGTTGAGTGAAATCAGAGTGGCAAAAAAAAATGATGGAACTGCACAAGCAGTGGCAATTAGAAGAAGGATGAGATGAGGGAAAAGAATGATAATAAGAATGAGAAAATTGGTGAGAAGACAAACAACTAGTTTATGGTAAACTGAAACCATTTCTATTTGATAAAAGATAACAGGCAGATTGCGAAAGATGAAAAATAATGAAGAGGCTGCAGACCTCAGAGAAGAACAAAGATACTGAAGCATAGAGCATGCAAGTGAGAAGACTGATGACAAAGTTGAGAATATAGATGAGAAAGTTGAAGAATACAATTGACAGAAAGAAGAAGCCAGTGCAGAGATACAGATAAGGAAATCCAGCTGTAGCTGTTGAACAAAATCGATGAAGCCGATCAAAGATGGCGCGAGTTGCACTCAAGGGGGCGTGTTGGAATTTCGTCCAACTCACATGGACTCGTCACAGTCGTTATCGGTAGCGGATGTCATTGTTTCCCGCACCCTTGCATCCTCTTTTTTTCTGGCTCATGGTTCTGCAGAGACCACCGGGCTACCTCGGCCACCTCCTGTCCTTTTTGCAGTCTCACGGGTGTCGCTTTCTTTTCCTACCATTTTTCCATAGTCTTGGCCTTCACAGTCATCGGTGTCACGGTGACAGTTACCTGTGCTCACCTCACCACCGCAACTATGCAGCTAGTCTACTCTAGGTGCGCGGTTAACCGCTTGGCATCCCTTTCCTCACCACCGCAGTCTTTTGTTTAACCATGCACAGTATTGCACTAACTGTTAACGCCTCCACCTTCGTTCGTCTCTGCCATCACCGCATCAACCGCGATCTATCTCTCAACCTCTACGGTTTTGCAGTGGACCTCTTTCTACTCTGAGAGTTTGTCAACCGTGGCCACCGTGCCCTCTCAATTTCTATCGATGGTTGCGCGGTTGTCTTCGTCTGTTGACTTTTTGCTTTACTCTGTGCGATTGGTAGTGGAATCCACGTCTGCATAATAGGACGTATTGATTGGCTTTTGTGCTCTATATAAGGACGAATTTTAAACCGTTTTGATCTGTATAAGGAGTGTTCTTCCTGGCATACGTTTATTGCCATTATTTGTTCTATTTTATGCCTTGGCCGTATATTTTTATATATGGATGGTCATACTTTGTAATGAGTTAGAGTGAAGAAGATTGTTGTGAACAGAGAGGAGGATGATGAAGAGAAAGAGATAGACAGAGAGAGAGAAGAGAGGACTGAGAAGAGAAAAGGTGATAGAGGAAAATGCTCCCAAGAGCAAAGAGCTAAAATAGTTAGTTTCTGAAGATGAAAATATGAAGAGCTGAAGCTCTGTGTTGTAGAAATGTAATTTCTGAGAATGAATAGAATAAAAAATCTGGGTTTGAGAATATTGTTTCAGTTTCATAGTTTAAGCATTTTTATTTGACTGTATGTCTGTGCATGACTCCTCTTTCCTGTACTGTTAGTTTAATGTTATCTTTTCGCACACATCTGTAGTTGCTGATAGGAAAAAATATATATATACATATATACCTTTCTTTTTAACTGCTAATAGTTTTAGTTTCATGCTCTAAATTATTTGCAAAGGAGTAAGTGGAAGAGGGTGCCTCCAATATGGGAGTCATAGCCTAGTCTTAAGAGTGGCACTTTCAAACTACGTTGCTAAGTAGAATTAATTGATTTTGTTATTAATGATTTGATGGATGCCCAGACCCTTGTCGAAAACTCCTTTCTAGATCAGGTAGGGAGCATGTTGGTAATAGTTAAGAAGCAATTGGAGAGGAGCGGCAGTCGATGCACAAAGCTGAAGGGGAATAGAGGTAGCGACTATGGGAGTATATGTGGTTTCTTTTCTTTTCTTTTTTTGTTGCTTTTGCTTGCAATGGAAGTTGGTGCAAATGAAATATGATATAGGGAGGCATAATTCTACCGTGCATACCCTGCAGATCACATCCAATCTTTGTCTGAATCTGATGGCTCAACTATAGGCAGGGGTTATTTCTCGCCCCCTTCTTGCTTCCCCTTTGACAAACAAATTCACATATGGTTTTTTGTAAAATTTGGTATTTGAAGAACTTGAGCACACTCTTCTCAAACAATAAGAACCCAAATTTTTGCTTCTTTTGGCCTTGTTTTCCCTGCTCTAAGGGTATTTTAATATTGTGTGGACAGATTAAGGCCTTAAAATATTTGAGCTTATTAAAAAACATAATACTTGGGAGATTTCAGATTTTCTTTCTCTTTTAGAGTTACTTATAAATATTGAATATACTTGGTTATGCAATAACAACAATTTTATGTATATAAATACAGTTTGTACATAGCTTTTAAGTATGATTATTTAACATTTATCTGCTATATCAAATGTAATTTATTTGTTTAATGCTGAGACTAACGTAGTATTATTGAAATTTCAGATATAAGATGAAATCCATGCTTGGTAGTGAGAGATTTTTATTTTAGATAAAATTAATTGTCAAAATATTCATTTCGTGGAGTTTTACTATGAAGTCCACTTGGCTTATCACCTATAGAATTTTAATGCACAAAACATGTTCTCTATTTGTTTTTATTTTCAAGAAGATGGTTAGTTCATTTATGCTTTTGAACAAATATGCAGATTCACATTTTTAAGTATGGAGAGAGGATCAAAATACATTGCTATTTTCAGTGTATCCAGTGTATCTCCTATTTGTTTTGAACACTTCCTTTACTATAAGCTCTAATACCAATTTGCAACTAAAATAAAATGGAGGAGGCATAAGATGAAGAATGATTAAGGATTCCTTACACATATGTTTTCTTTGTTATAATGACCATCTCAATAAAATATGATTTTCTACTCATACTCAGTTCACAAATTCTCTCCAATTCTTTCTTGCAAATCGGTGAACATACAACTTTCTATTCCAATGTAAAAGAAAATATAAATTTTAAACAATATTTCCCTCAATAACAAATGAAAGCATCCCTCCTTTCCCACAAATTTACTACAACTCAAAGTATTTTCTCTTCTTTAATGCAATAAGGCACAAATTTCGCACTTACATTTTCCATACTACAATTTGATCTTTAAGGAATACAATGAATGACATACAACATAATAAGTCTTTCTCTCCACCCTACCATAATGGCGTCATGGAGCCTCATGGGCTCTATACATACCCCCGAGCAAGGAAATTCTCTTAGCTCCAGGATACTGCATGGAGTCTTTTGAATTTTTACAAAGGAAAAAGAATAACTTAGCCTCAAATTTCATGTATATAGATTCTCTACTTTCTGATTCAACCATGATCCATGCAACATACCACTTTCTTACAACAATAAACAAAAGGGAAAATGGAAGTAAAGGAGAACTTATCTCTTTTCTTTAGGTGAGAAGATTAACTCTTTTATCGTTCCTTTCTCTCCAAGCCATCTTGATCACCATCTCTCTCAAGAGACTTCTCCTCTCATCTCCTCATTCTTCCTACAATCTTCACTAAAATTCTCCAAATGGAGAAGTGGGTAACACCCCACTCCTTCTTTCTCCCCAAATATATAGAAGTTTTACAAATTGAAATTCTCATATGGGAAGGTG
>CM021107.1:579247883-579280626 GCA_007115665.2 Sequoiadendron giganteum
CTCAATTTGCATTCCACGGTATATGAGTGCATTCCACCTTCATGGTAGTGACAATAAAACATAATGTCCAAATGTTAAGTAAGAAAATTGCCAAGAGATCACCTTATTTATTATCCATAATAAGCTTAATCATCAATTCAAGGAAAACATAGAACAAATTATGGTTGTATTAAGTACATACGAGGCGGGGTCTTACAGTGACCTCATCGGTTCATAGCTCTAGGTCAAAAGTATTTACCCCTTGAAAATAAAGATCTCTCTTATGATTGTCCTTTGGAGGAGGTATGTCAAATAAACCTCTAACCATGGAAATTTTGGGAGTTGAATTGTGGAGATTGGTGTGTTTATTTGTAAGATCTCATTATGTCAAAGTTGAGGGATATGGTAAGTTGATAGAGATCTCACACATGTGTGAGAATGGATGATGAAAATTTATATAGGATTCAAGATGGATGGTCAGGATTTCTACACCTAGAAGAGGTCAAGAGGCTGAGAGTGATAAGTGCAATAATCACATATGTGAGACAATGTGGAGAAGTGTGTGGAAGTGGCAAGTGGCAAGTGGAATGTCTCACACATGTGTAATATTATGTGGGATTTGCAACATATGTAGAAATGTGGAGATTTATGAAACATGAAAAGTGGCAGAGCTCCCACATGTGTGAAAATAGGGATTTGTGTGATGATGACAAGTAGGATATCTCATGCATGTGTCATAATGGAGGGTGTATATGTTGTTGGGATAATGCATGGTGGAGATTAAGAGGTAAGAAAAGGTGTTTTATTTAATTAAAAAATGATTTAGTTAATTAAAAATAGAAGAGATTAGATGAATGGGTAAGCTTAATCAATTAAATGTATAAGGTTCATTCAATTAATTAGTCAAAATAAAGGTTAGATTACATTGATTAAATAAATTAGTTTTATTTAATTAATTAACAGTAAAAATTAGCTTAATTAAATAAATAAATAAAATTTATTTAATTATTAATAGCTGGGGAAACTAGTTTTCTTAATGAAATAAAAGATCTAATTGATTAACAATGGGTAAGGATTAACTAGATGAATTGATTAAAATAAAAAGTCATCTCAAATGATTAAATAAATAAAATTTATGTAATTATTGATGATGTAGGGGATTAATTATCCATAGCTAAAAGAAGATAATAAAAGTTGGAGAGGGAAGTTCACTTGGCTTGACCCACAAAGTATTGGATGGAAACAAGTTTTACACATCATGAGAAAACCTACCTCAAGTGGTTTGATGGAAAGGAACATGACAAGTACACATGAAGTTGATCGGACCAAGATGTCAATGGTGGAGGATGAAATGACCTTTTCTACATTGTAGACATGCACATTTGCACTAGATAAACACATTCAAGAAGGATCTTCACATGGCCATATGGATCCCACAACTATAAACTTAAGAATAATTCAACAATCTAATACCTTTGCGAAAAAACCCAATCAGAAATGATTTATGGAAAAGCACACTGCACTTGACCAAATCCATCTAGATGAAAAGGGTTGATGGACATTAGAATTTTGCATTTGGATGGGAATAATATTTAAAAATAGTCATTGGAACCCCTTAAAATGGTGGAATTTGGATATATGATCAAATATATATTCACACCCTCTTTCAAAGAGACTCCACTCAAGGATAACCCTAAAGATCTCAATACAAAGGAGATTGAACTCTTGCAATAGGGTTGTCCTAGAGGTTGTATGATATCTAATGAGGAGTTCACCACCAAGTTTAGACTTGGAAAAGATAATGCAATGGAAGTTGTAAAACAAAACCCTAATTGAATGTAAACTAAACCTAAATGACTTAGAAATATAAACAAAATGCAATAGAAAACTATGAAACTAAAAGTGTGCACCTAGGAGACTGAAGAAGGAAGGATGGAGGTCTGGATCACTAAAAAATATACTATCAATGCTGACTGGGACTATTCACCAAGTTGGGCAAATCAATCTTATTTTTAGGAAAATGTACAGATATAGGTTTCAGCCAAATGGGTATCCAAATCTGTAAAAATCTATGTCAGACCTATACAGTGGGACTCATTCACCACTTGTGGTGAATCAATCCTCTTTTTCTTTTCTAGAAGTTTTGAACTAGATTTTGTGCCTCTCGATTTTCTCTGCTCTTTTTGAATGGTTTCCAAATCCAAAACTGCAATGTGTCACCTATAGACCTTATCCAAGCTTCTCCAAGGCTTGAATGACAACTTTAAGGATTTAAAAAAAATTCTCCAACTTTTCTCCTTAAAAAATATGCAACCTAGCCCTACCAATCACACATAAAGGAGAGGGAAAAATTTGTGGGGTTAGTGAATAGGGGTTTTCCTTGGTCAAACCCCTTGTTGGTAATTAAACCTTGAAATAAAAGCAAACATGAATGGAGAATGATGAATGAAAAAATAACAATGTTGCAACTCACAAAACCCTAGAGCAATAAGGTGTTGCAAATATGCTTGAAATGGTTGCAATTGATGTGGTTCTTGACTCTTGCTTGAATGATGTTGATCTTTCTTGTAACACTTGCTTGAATCAATCGACTCTACATCACAATTGTTAGCATAATAACAAACATGAAGAATGAAATCTTTGACATGATGATTGGCACTTGAAGAATGCTCTAAAATGCTTGGTAATCTACCCTTGAATTTCCTTGAATGCTTGAATTCTCTTGTGAAATTGATAAGTGGTCTCTTGAATGCTAGGTGTTTAATATGAGTGAAATAACATTGTATTTATACTCAATTATGCAAGAATTTCCAAAATTACAACACTACAAGCCAACATCAAATATACGAGAATAAAAGCCCAGAGAAATATTTGCGATCATCTCAAGGAATATTTTCATCCCATGGTTGATGAAAAAGCCCTAGGGATTGACGGATTACCTTGTGAAATTTACAAGGCCCTTTGGGATTGTGTTGGGCTACATTTGCATCATGTTTAATTAAAGGCTTTTCATGCTAATTCTCTAGGTAACTTAATAAGAAAAGGCAATGTAAAATTCATACCTAAATCTGGGGATCTAAAGGAAATTTGCAATTGGAGGCCTATCACGCTTCTCAACGTCTCCTACAAAATTATTGCCAAGGCTTTGGCTTTGAATATCCTCCATCTTTTTCCTCAAATTGTGCACCTGAAGAAAATAGGGTTCATCAAATCCATGTTCATTTTGGATAATATTATTATTGTTTGGGAAGGAATGGAATGGGCCCGACGTTCAAACCAGAAAGCCATTGTTATTAAAATTGATCTTTCCAAAGCCTATGACTACATTGAATGGCCTTTTATTCTTGCTAGGTTGCAAGCTTTGGGTTTTTGGCCTAATTTCATTCAGGTTGTTCATATGCTTTTTGCAGATGCCTTTGCTTGTATCACCATCAATGACCATCAATATTTTTCCTTTAGAACTTTTCGTTCCATTCGACAAGGGTGCTCACTTGCCCGCTCTCTATATGTTCATGCGACTGAAGGATTTGGCTACCTCTTGGCCAACGCAGTTTCCCAATAGCGTGTCAAGGGTATTTCATTGACCAACTCTCAAGCTCAACTGGTTAATGGCCATTTTGCTGATGACTCTTTCCTCACTCTCTTGGAGGAAGAAGAGAATATTAAAGTGACCCTAGTTTGCCTTAATAATTTTGTCTTCCTTCTGGCTCTTCCTTTTAGTGGCACAAAACTTTGTGCTATAGGAAGTCTATTTTTCCCACTCCTTGATTTTAGCAATATAATTGGAAGTGGATTGGGCCAAATTTTTCAATTCCTGTGCATTCCCTTTGCTTTCCAAGCATCTCCGACTAAGCTATGGCAAGCTATTCTTTCCAGGGTCGAGAAAAAGCTTGCTTAATGGATTACTAAGCCCCTTTCTTTGGAAAGGAAATTCTAGGTTTGCTCCAAGGTGCTTGCGGCTACCCATGTTTATTATTCCTCCTGTTGGGCCTTGTCAAAAGTTGCCTATGGCAAGCTTGAAAAACTACTCTGAGATTTTGTTTGGGCCTTTGCTAATTCCCACAAAGGGTTTCACCCTGTTGCCTAGGAATTTTTCTACCTTCCCAAAGACTCTGGAGGGCTTGGGTTGTTCTCCACTAAATCGCAAGGGACTTCCCTATGTGTCTAATGGATAATTCATGCCCTTACTGGCGATGAGGCTTGGAAAATTCTTCTTAGACATTGTATCCATTTTGGATTTCCTACGTATAGAACCGTCTAGAAGGGGATTGGGTTTCAAACCCTTATGTTCATGGAGGAACCAGTCCAAATTATGGGGAATTTTGTGGCTAAAATCATTTGGAGAGCCTAGGAGGTAGTCAAGCCTTGGCTTTGCTGGGCTTGCTCTAGTTTTCGTGATGGGCTTTCACTCAACCAGTAGAATGTTTGGTGGTCACCCCTTTTTTCTATTAATGGTAAGTCATTGGCTAAATCGCCTTGGCTTAAGGTGGTCAGATTCCACAAAAAGGGTATCCAAGCCCTACAATAGATTTTTCATAGACCCATAATGCATATCATGCAGTGGGAAGAATTCCCAAATAGGGAAGAAGAGTACCTCTTAATCCTCTGTATGCCATTGTGAGTGATATGAGAAAACAAAGTTGGCACAAGCTCTCAGAGATCACACCTTAGGAGTCAAGATAGATTTCAATAAAGACAATGTGGTTGGTGTGATTGTTGTAGGATATGTCATTCCACATGGTGCAACAGTCTGTTCCATTTACCTAGGAACTCATATGGCCTTCAGAGTCATTCAAGGATGCTTTGACACGAAGGAGTGCTAGGGATTCATGGGAAAGACATCTATTAGACATTAACCAATGGGGAAGAGAAAGGGATGGCAAGGGGAAGAAGAGAACAAAAATTGAAATGAAAACTAAACATAGCTTGTGTAAAGAGATGACCATTTGGGAAGGAGGGGATGAACAAGGGAAATGCAAATGATCATTTTTCGGTGCATTATTTTTAAAAGGAGCCCTTCAATGCTCAATAAAAAGGAAATTAAATTTGTTTTGAATTTTCTTATATTTTTATACAAAAATCATGAAACTACAATTACAAAGAAGTCAAATAATATCTAGAATTTTTAGTTGTAGACAACAAAAGTCATGTCAACCAAGGAAAAAATGAAAATTAATTTCTTAAATTTTTTTGACTAGTTAATGCATACTTATATAATGCTAGATGTGAAATGGACTGTATTTCACCCCAATAATTTAAAAATTTGGTGATTGCGTTCAAACTGTGTTTCAATAATGGGTATGTGCAGGATCATGATGGGCCAAAAAGTGGTGATATCTAAGTGATATGATGACCCATGTGGCTGATGACTTTTTTTTTACCCAAAATTGATGAAAAGAAAAGGGCTTTTAAAGGAGATTCTCAACTTTCCACCAATATAAATTATGCTTTACTTTAAATTTAATAAATATTTATTACTCATTTTCTATTTGAATTACGACTAAAGTCCTAATTTATAGGTTGATTGAAAAACATCTATAACTTTCAAACGGTATCACATTTTTTGAATCCAAAATATGTGTCACATTATATGCTTTACATACTATAGGATTAAAATAAACAAATTTAAATTTCATGAAGTTTTGACCAAGTTAAGGTGGTTAGACATATGAGTTTTTATATTTTTTAAAATTTGTAATAAAAAAATCGTAATTAATTATTTACTTGGAAAGAAATTACAAAAAAATATGCATCACATTGGAACATGAGTCCCCTACTTATATCTAAAATCTTATAAAAAATTATTATCATTTTATTGTGGTTAGGGTGGTCAGACAAACACCTACTTCTTATTTTTTCCCTGAAATTTAAGTACTACTACATTGAAATTTCAAATTTTCACCAAATAGATTTTTTTTTTTTTAAATAAACCTAGTAGATTAGAAACTAAATTCAATTTTCTACAAATTCTATTCTTACATATTTTTGAAATAATATAGATAACTTATTCAAATTTTTACGTCAAGTTGCCTAACTCTGATTTTCTGAATTTTATTGCCACTTAAGGGCCTATTTTTTCCATGATGATCCTCAACATACCTTAATATTGAATATTTTTAATTAAAAAAAAATATGTTAGTTATGCACATTGACTTCATGGTTTATTATTAAGATTCTCTATAAAGAATTGAAGAAAGTATGAGAGAATTGAAATTAAAGAGATTAAGATGATTGAAATTGGAGAAGTTGATATTTGTTAATTAAAATTTTTAATTTGAATTTTGGATTTGAGAGTTAAGATGATTCAAATTGGAGAATCTAAGTGTATGTGATGTATTTGGGGTAACAATTTTATCTACGATATAATTGCATCTATTTTTCTTTATTTTGTTCTAAATAGACTTTGATATTTAGAACATACAATGCCTATTCATCTTATGATATTTGAGGTAAGGGAAACAATGGTGGAGATAAGGAGCACATGTGGGCATACTATGCAAGGATTGAAATCCATGAGTTCCTTTTTCATAGTCAATCTCGAAGATTGAGTTAATAGTTTAAAAGTTATAGAAGTAAGAAGGTGACAATGAATGTGTTTATTTAATTGTTGGTTGCTAACATGAGTTGATGAGTGATAGTGTTGGAAATTTCTTGGAGTGTGTTTTTACTATGAATCTCATTTGTAGATTACGAAGAGATTGGTTATTATTTATGCTAATAGAGGATGATTGATGACCAATTTACTTGCAAAAGGAGAAATTATTTTGATGTTTTCATGATCTCTAATCCATTACTCTTCAATCATTCAATGATATGAAAATTTCCTAGGATGATGTCTTTAAATATATAAACATACACATTTTTTTGAACTTTTGACAACCATGTTGATAGGTAATAGTTAGGTCCCACAATTATTGGACTTGGAATGTGAGAATTAAAATGTTTAAATATTGGTACATGAATGTGCCAATTATACTCTCTATTGTGTATTAGCGACACACCTCATTTTGCTTCTCTAGAGCAGGGACGCCTTTTTTTCCTTTTACTTATTTTACTTTGCTTCGTCAGTTTCCTTTTAGTCCCTTTTGTGTTTGGTCTCATTTTATTTCTTATTTCATCCTCCATTGGATTTCCTTCTTGATATGTTCCCATTGATGTCATTAGTTGATTGGGGGCATGCATGATTGTTGGCCTACTGACCTCATCTTTGTGTAACATCTATTAGGACTATACAATCATTTAATGCTAATTTCATGTTGAAAACATTCCCAAGCATCCTAATTGACTCTTATACTTTAAATAAATTCAACTTATTTAGAGTTTGGATTTCAACATTTTCCCATTTTGGTACCTTGTAAAGAGTTTTGAAGTTAATTGTTACATTCTCATAGTCACTATTTTGGGATCTCTTTATTGGGGTTACCCAATAAGAGTTTCTCTAAGGTTCGACTCTGATAGATTTCATCATTATATCCTTATGAAACTAGTCTTTTGAGACTTCTCTATTTAGTTCCATGGTTAGTAATAAGTTTAAAGTCTAACTTAGACACATTGACAATAATCTACTTTTGACACAATTAGACTTATCCCTTTCAGAGTACCTATTTGTCAATATCCTTGATTCGTGAACTCTAACATTTTTTAAAGGTTTATCTTTTTGGGATCTAAATGAGTTTCCTTAGTTGCATGGTGATCATTTCAAGGAGGATTATGCATTTTTCGATTTATTTACTGTCTTGATTCTTTTTAAAGCCTCTTTTTAATGATTCAATAGAATTTTACTATTTTGATGAGCTAAATGGATCATTGGCATATGATTAAATGGAACTTTCCCAATTGAATACACTAATGATTTCATGTATTCTTAGCAACATATATGCAAGAAATCGAGGGACCTAAAAGAGAAATGAGTGACATTGGAGATACAAATCTCTAGAACATGTAAATATCCCAAAATTGTTATATAGAGTGAATGCTAAGGGATATCAAACTTTCATGGACCAATGAATAGCCAAGTATAGGCTAGTGCAATTTTCTTTGTTCCCTATTTCCTTGCAGTCCTTGAGATAAGTTTTAACTTTCCTAGACCATACAATCAAGAGAAAAGAAAGGTGTTTGGCCCAATAGGCCAAACTATGTTGGACATCAGTTATGATTTCATTAAGAGAGTATTTGGCCTCCCCACCTATGCCAAACATGATGGGGTAAACATGAAGGAGATAGTTAAAAATATTATGAAAGCTACACCACATAATTTATCAACTTTGTAAATGACAACCTTCTACTCCACAATTTTTTTTATTATAGCTTAATGTAAATGTATAAAATAAAATTTTAAAAAGATCCTAAGGATTGCACTACTCTACTTGGAAAAGTATTTGGAATACCCAATGTCATAGAATTTTACCCTTGGATGTGTTATTCTATCTTGCAAAGAATAACACAGGATGGGGTAAACATGAAGGAGATAGTTAAAAATATTATGAAAGCCACACCACATAATTTATCAACTTTGTAAATGACAACCTTCTACTCCACAATTTTTTTTTATAATAGCTTAATGTAAATGTATAAAATAAAATTTTAAAAAGATCCTAAGGATTGCACTACTCTACTTGGAAAAGTTTTTGGAATACCCAATGTCATAGAATTTTACCCTTGGATGTGTTATTCTATGGTGAAAAGAAGATAGGCTAGGACAATCTCATCAATGAGGCACCGCATAAGAAACTCTTAAAGGCATTGGAAATAAGAATATTTTGTACCTCTTGGTGTATCTACTATATTTTCAAGGAAACTTTCCAAGATTGAACTAACTATAAACATTGCAATTGGGAGAGACAGTTTTGTGATTATTACCCCTAGCTAGAATTGAAGGAAATTTGGAAGCACTATAATAGAGTCAATGATTCTTTCAATTTTCCCATAATCAAATGCTTCAAAACTAATTATTGCAAAGGATTATATTATGAGTCAACTAAAGAAGTAGTTGGCTTAGGGAACTAGTTCACTCGGCTCAATTTTTTTTTCCAACATTAGGATAGGTGCCTTCCTCAAAGCACCATACAAATTTCCCAATTAGCCAAGTGACAAGATCGTTCTATTATAAATATGCAAGAAAGTAGTTGAAATTTAGAGGTTGATCACCTATAAACACAAGGTTAGGATCTCTTTCCCCATTAATGTGGGTGACTACTCATGCTCTAGCATTCAAAATATCAAATATGTTTAGTTAAGACAATAAAATGAAATAAGGTAAATAACATAAAGATAATGTGCAAATAAATAATATATTTTACCTCAAATCACCTTGCTCTATAGATAGAGCTAAAGTATAATGCACCCTTTCCTAGCTTGATTGTCTATCTCAAATTCTTATTTGTTAGGTTATGATGGATTCCAATGTGGATTTCTCAATATTAATACCAACATAACCTTGGCATGAAAGAGGATTGTGATAGAAATATGAAAGCATGTACTTGATAGAAAAATAATTGATGAAAATAGAAGGTGAATGATTCCATTTATACATTCTTGTTGTGAGGAATGGAGGGCTAGAATGCAACCAAAAGATAAATGGATAATATTAGAGGATATCTCTCAAGAAAGATGAAATGGAAAAGTTCCATGAGAGGGCTTATTGGGAAGGATGGACAATGATGTATATTGGACAAGAAAAATGGGATATTGTAGTAGGATTTCTAAAAGACGTAAGATTTAATGTTTTTCCTACTCCAAGGGGGGTGGGAATTTAAAATTGAGATTATTGGAAAGAGGGAGATTTCCCCATGCTTGTTCAAACCTAGGGGCACCATTTGTCTCAAGTGGATTTATGAAGAATAAGGTAAAATAATGATTGGAAGATTGTGCATGCTTGCACATGTGAAGAGGGATGACACATGGTATATGATTGAAAGTTTGGGAGTTGGAGGAATATTAAATTGAAGAAAGTGGTAATGATGAATTAGGGATGAATAATCAACTAATCATGGATTAATTAATTGATATGGATTGAAAGAATTATGGAGTTGGGATTATGGTTTGAAATAAATTAATTAGCTTTATAAGAAAGGGAAATATAATTAATTAAATGAAATTTAACTTTTTTCTATTAAGAGGGGTAAACGCTTTTGATTCGGAGCTATGAACTAGTGAGGTCACAAATGGGGGACCTCATCCTTGATATAGATTCTCAACAATTACACCTCAATGGGGTTTGAACCTTGATGGAAATAATAAGAAAATAATAACTTAACCATCGCACCATGCCACTATTGGAAATTGAAATTTAATTAATTTTGGGGATAAAAAATAATTAAATTATTTAATTAATTGTGGTAATATAGAAAGAAGGGGAATTAGGGACAATAATTTATTAAAATTTATTTAATTAATTATAAAATATAAATTCAATTTGTGGGTGTCTACATTGTTTCCCTCTTTGATCCAACAATGTGAATAAATATAACTGGTGTTGTGTCAAAGAATAAATTATTACTTGATCAAGTGGAAGAATGGTGGAGAAATGATGCCCCCTCAAGAGGTTTCCTAGAAAAAGGTTTCTAGGTGATCTCTTAAAAGTAAGTGATGGTGATTAGAAATAGCTAGGAAATGAAAAAATAAGTTAAATAGAGAAGTGGTGGAAAAAGAAATAAAAATGGAGAAATGGGAGGAGAAGAGGTGAAATATTTAGAAAAATTATGAGCTATTCATTATCTCTACCATTGGATCATTTTCCCATGTAGTGAAACTATTATGATATTACTGAAATTATTTCATTAGTTCCATCATGGATTATTCAAATGTCTTTATCCTTTTGTATAAAATTAATAATTTTCTACCTTGCAGGCTTGCAAGATCCTAGCTCTGATACCACTATAATATACCTAATAATAATTTTGGAAATATTCCCAAGTCTAAATAAATCTTAGACAATTTTTAACCAAATTTTCATAATACATCAAAACAAACCTTCTAGGAAACACCAAAACTAGATAGGTTCATTCTAGATCATTGGAAAAGAAAAATACATCATCACATTTGTAATGCCCCGCCATGCAACCCTAGAGGAAGTTTCAATTCACTATAAAAGCTTACTAATTTTTTTTTTATTAAAGTGAATTAAACATAAATGTTCACCTATAATTGACAACATCCCCTAAGGCTACGTAGCCGAGATTACTTAAATCCCCATTAACATACATCATTTAAATTACATTGCAATTAATAACTCAAGTAGAAGCATTCATTCAACATAAATAAAGAACAAGATAAGAATAGAATATCCATAACATATAACCATTACATGAATAACTGATTACAACACTCATTCCCAATATGAGTCATAAATACATAAGTGTTACAATTACATACATCCACCTCATAAATACAAGAGGGGTAAAATCAACTTATACAATTTGAAATACAACAATGCTAGAAAAGAATAACAAGATCCGCGAGCTGTCCAACTGGAAGTCTCACCTCCATGAATTGAAGATCAATGGGGACCCAACGGTTTTGGTGCATGTTTCACCCAACCAAGTGGTACCCGAAGGCCCACCCCCCATGCTAGGAGATAGTAACAATGCAACATGGACAAAGAATCTACTACCACTAACCAAAGGCAAACTCATACTGACACATACTGATATAATCAAATAAATGAACTAAACAAGTACAACTCAATTACAACATAGGTACAACACTAACATCAGTGACATAGATCACATTGCTTCCAGACATAAAATAGATCAATTATGTTCAAAGAACCATACAAATATAATAATTAACAATAGTTGTCCTAGATAGAGTGTCATCGCATAGTATTCATGAGATCTCCTTTGGGCATTCTTCATAGGCTCCAGATATCCTGGTGACCTCAACCGAATCCTGACCCCCATGCTCACTCATGCGGCATCAAATACCTCTCGTACTGACAAGATAGATGACTTTGCCATTTCAGGCCTACCCACTCATCCCAAGTCTAAACGAGCCCTTGTGTCTATGAGTGAGGAAAAATTATCTTGATTAGTGAGAAGTTGGTCCTAATCTTCTAAGTACATTAATTTAATTATCACTTTTTTAAATAACTTCTAAAGGTTACCTGGTTTACCTCTTTGGGCTCCCACACCTATCAGAAGCCACTCTTCTAATGGACAACACACCATAAAAACCATACTCCAAGGGAAACACAAGTGCATACTACCTAGGCATCAAAACCACTCCAACATAAGGAGGAAACAAATAATAGAACTCACTCCAAACATCTTGGAGACAAAAAACACATAGACCACTCCTTTCATAGGAGGCACAAAAACATCCCCGTTTGTGGAAACCGGGTAAAAACTGAAAAGACGCCATGCACTACCCAAGGGAAAACAACTGGTTAACATAAAAATTCAACAACCCTCATCCCCTAAGTTCTTCTGGAAGACTTACGATTTTGGATTAACACTAAATCCCAAATCACACAATGCAACATGACAACATAGCTACAACAAGCATTCAAGTCACAATTCAAATCTAATATTTAGATTTCCTAAATCCATCTTCAATCAATAGGTAACATTTACAAAATCAAAGGCACGATAACAAGGTTAACTCAAATAATTATAAAACCATTTTTCCCCAATCACGAATATAAGGCAAAGATAACAAAAATAGGCAAAGGCAAGGAAATACGCTAATTTCGGATATCTTAAATCCATTCCTTATTTAATGCATTTCGTAGAAATTAAAATAATATCATTCTAAATTTACATTGAACAATAATTTCTTCCATTAAATAAATATTTTTCACAACTTTATCTAGTCATGCACAATACTAGTTTCAGTTAAAATTACTTATCAAAATAATTGCATACACTCTTATGTCTAAAATAAAATATTAAATATATAGATATACAAATCTATATGTAAAACAAATAAAAAAAAATAACATTAACATTAACATTACGCAATAATTTAAAAATTTTGTTATAATAAAATTACCAGTCCACAAAATTAATTAAATTTTGTAAAAAGTTCACACACAGAAACAATTTTCCAAATAAACAAATAGAATCACCCTTACATTAAATGTTAAATATTAATATTTAATACAATAGTACTCATCTTTATCCAATAAAATACATTATACAAAAAATAAAGTAAAATTAAATATATTAAAAAAAAAATTAAAAAAAATACAAAGCAACTAATAAATAAAAATATATAATAAAAAAATAAATGAGACATGGACCGGACGGTACCCTGCTACCTGCGCCGACTGTACACATAGTATAGTGGCCGGCGGTAAACTTGGGGAGGCCGTAGTCCATGGATAGTGCATCCCCCCATACGGTGGGTGCACTGCCCCATGGGTGGCGTGTCCCCAAAACAAAAGAAAAGGTGGGGGGTTCGAACCTCCCCCACCAATAATAATTTTTTTTGAATTTAAAACAAAACAACAGGTTCGTAAACCCAGGTACGAATCTCAAAATTTGTCGTATGGTGTTTTTTCAAAAGAACAAATAACAATAATTATATATATTCATAGGTCTCAAACATAAATATATTAATAAATATATATTATGTGTATTTATATTCGAAAATATAATACATGTAATATATATATATTTGCATAGACAATATTACTGGTAAAATTGAGAAAATTAAAAAAAAAACTAGAATTAATTAAATTTTCCAGAATATCATTCTAAATTCAAGAAGTGTAAATTTAATTTCTTTTACACTATTCCTTCAATTTTTGAATAATTAAAAATGGGAAAATTGCATAAATCTTGATTTTTTTTCAAAGAAGGTTTTCTAATAGGGTTTGTTTTTGAAGAACAAATCTGGATGTTTTCAAAAAGGTTAAATTCTTCATGCTACAACCTAAATATTTGAAGCACAATTCTAAGGTTTAATTCAAACAATGAATTTCAACAATCAAATTCATAAACAAAATAAATTGCATTGAACAAAACAAGAACAAAACTTGGAATTTGAAGCTACAGAAGAAGACGAATTTTTTATTCAAGCCTCCTCCAAGAATTTCCTGAATTTCCTCAAACATGCAATGAATCCAATCCAAAAACTTCAACAATTGCAACAATTTTTCCTCAAATCCAATCCAAAACCAAAAACTATTTCAAACCCTTCTTTGCACAAATTTTCCCAAAATCCTTCATTGCTCTGAAAAATGAATTCTTCTTCCAAAAATTCTCTCCCCAAAATTGAAAACATGCATTCCACATAAATCCAAAAATATCTAATACAACCCTAATTCACATTGCATGCATGCATAGTTGAGAATTAGATATTTATTTCATTTTCCATTTTCGAAAACCCAAATTGAATTTAAAATACAATTTCAATTTCCTTTCAATTTCTAAATGTAATTTGCAAATACCTTTAAATTTCTTTTGATTTGATTTAATTTAATCCAATAAACTTAATTAATTAATTTTAATTATTTAATAACTAAATTCAACCCTTTTGAGGTTAAAATTTGATTAATTAAAATTTAACTAAATTAAATTGTATTAATAACTTTAAATATAACTTCTAAGCATAACTTTAATTTAATATAAAATAATCATCACTTTAACCCAATGCAATTATCCTAAAAATTCATTCAATAAACAAGCACATTTCAAAATCAAATATTAAAATAAGGTACACCATGACTCAACAAACAAGATTGACGACACACTAACGCTAGGGAAAAGACCTGACACATGTTACCTAGCTACTATCTCCTGTTCAAATTAATTGTTGGATCGACATGCTCAAACTTGTGAAATCAGGTGGAGTCGATGTCATGTACCTGCAACCTGAAACCAAGTCAACAACATCATATAATATATCCAGCATATAATACACACCGTGAAGAAGAAATCACGGATTCACAGGGCACTCACAAGCAAGTGATGTGAAACCATCCTCTTCACCAATCCATTCATCAAAGACTGACATTAACATCATAATCAATAATCTCATAATAAAATCTCTTGTTAACTCTAATAACATCATTAAACCATTATGCATGTGAAACAATAATCAGATAACCTCATCACACAATAATAGTTGTCTCTCAATAGTAGCGATCAAAACATCATAACAAAATGTATCCAGTATCAAAGTAGTTGCAACCAAACATAGCATAAAGCAAATCGAACAAGAATCCAAATGGAGGGGTATTACAACATTATAGTTGTGGGCATACAATGGAATGATATTAAATTCATTTAAACATATGCAAAAATCCTAAGAACTGAACACAATTTAACAAATAAAAATAGCTATGAAATCATACAAACAACTAACAAATACAACTCTCATAGTAGTACCAAATTGCACAAAAATTCTCTTGTAAAAGCTATAGAAAAGGATGATGTCTTGTGCTATGATACAAAATCAAGTGATTTATACATAACCAATTTTAATAATACATTGACAAATTTCACCCAAACAACACAAAAAATAAATCCATAGAAAAATAATTGATAACAGCTATTGGAAACAAAAATAAACTACACATAGAGAAGCAAACACTCCTACAACACTCCCAAAAACAAAAACTACAATTTACACCTACACACCAAACTCCACACAAAAACTAGCTAACTGCTTTTGCATCTTGCATGTTAAACCTTTTTAACACCTCTACATACTCACTTTGAGACAAATAATTTTCTATTTGTCTTGTCTCGTGTGATCCTCATACCAAGAATTTTTTTTGATGCACCCAAATCCTTCATAGCAAATGAATTTTATAATTTCTATTACATTCATCAATATGGTGCATTTTAGACCCGACAACAAGCATGCCATCGACATAAAGCAACAAGATAATAGAGCTGTCACTATCCAATTTCTTAAAATAAACACAATAATTAGAATTTGACGTCTTTTGTAACCTTGTTCAGCCATAAAACTATCAAATTTTAAATACCATTCCTGAGGTGCTTGCTTCAGGCCATACAAATTCTTCTTTAACCTGCACACTAATTCCTCCTTACCCTTGACCACATATCCATGTGGTTGTTGCATGTATATGTCCTCTTCCAAATCCCAATGGAGAAATGTTGTTTTCACATCTAACTATTCAAGATGTAAGTCTTCCACAACCACAAGACTTAGAATAGTTCTAATAGAAATCATCTTTACAACTAGAGAAAATATTTCATCAAAATATATACCTTTTTTTATGTGCAAAGCCTTTTACCATGAGTGTGGCCTTATATAATTTCTTGCCTCAATCATCTTCGTTCAACCTATAAACCCATTTATTTGGCAATTCTCTTTTACCTGTAGGTAATTTGACTAAGTCCCAAGTCTGATTTAGCAGCAAGAAATCCATTTCCTCTTTCATGCGTAGCTCCCACTGCTTTTTGGTATCTACCTACATTGCTTCTTCATAACCTTCAGGGTCACCAGAATCAATTAATAATCTAGAATATAACGATGGAGAAAATCTTTCTGGATGTCTAGCTATCCTTGTAGAATGTCTAACACTTGCAGGAGTCTGTGGGAGAACTTGTTGTTGCTAAGCATTAGTACCACTAGCATTTTATTTTCTAGAATCTCATCCAACACCACATATTCCTTTTCGGCCTTTTCATACTTCTTTTCCTACAACTGATCCTTATACATGACCTTCTCATTTAATATAACATTTCTGCTCCTAATGATTTTATGATTTTCATAATCCCATAACTGATAACCAAATTCATCTACTCCATATCCAGTGAAGGTAAATTTTTTAGACTTAGCCTCAAGGTTGGTTCTATTTTCAATATCAACATGGACACAAGCTTCACAACCAAAGGTTTTCATAAATGAATAGTTTACCTTTTTACTCATCCATGCCTCCTCTAGAATGCCACCATCCAAAGGATTTGTAGGTCCTCTATTTATTAAATAAACAACGGTATGCACAAGATTTTCCCAAAACTATAAGGGTAGTCCAACATGCAATCTCATGCTCTTTGCATGCTCCATAATGGTCATATTCATCCTATTATTCACACCATTTTCTTCCGGTGTTCTAGGAACCGTTTGCTACCTATAGATTCCACTGTATGAACAATAATTTTTAAATTCTACTACAATACTCACCTCCATTATAACAAGATCCACCAAGAGAAGATACCTGAGCTAGTCCCCATACATCTGAATGCACAAGCTCTAATTTCTCACTGTAACACCCCTCCGTTTTGCTTTCTGGATTGGACAGTGTTTCCTTGTTTTGTGTTGATTTATGTTTCTGGATATTCAGATATTTTATCTTGTGTGTATTTGATCACCAGTTATTGAGCGATAGACTATATTATGTGATGTGATTTGGTTTATTTGATGATTTATGTTACATGTTTTAATGGTGTAATGATGTTAGTGATATAACATGTTAGTGCTTATGAGAATATTCGATGTATTGTGGAAGTGTCAGTCTAGATGAGTGTATTGGTGAAGGGGATGGGTTCTCATCACTCGCTTGCGAGCGCCCTGTGACTCCGTGATTTCCTCTCCATGGTGTGTATTATATGCTGGATATATTATATGAGGTTGTTTATTTCATTTTTAGGTTGCATGTACATGACATCGACTCCACCTAGTTTCACAGGTCTGAGAGTGTCGATCCAATGGTTAAGTTGAAGGGAGATAGTAGCTAGGTAACATGTGTCAAGTCTACACCCTAGCCATAGTGTGTCGTCAGTCGTTTATGTTGAGTCGTTGTTTGCCTTATTTTAATGTTATTTAATTTTGAAGGATTCTTGATTGGGAAATAGATGTTTAGAATAATTGCATTAAATCATGTTGATGGTTATTTAATTTAAATTATGCAATGTGGATAAAAGTTTAAATTTAATCCAAGCGGTTGAATTTAGTTATTAAATAATTAAATTAATTAATTAAATGTGATGCAAGAAAATGAAAGGAAAGAAAAGAATTAAAATTAAATTGGAATTTCATTTCATTTGGTGGGAATTTGGTTATTTTGGAATTTTATTTCAACTAAGTTGGAATTAAATTAGAAATTGAAATTGGATTTTAAAAGCAAAGTTAGTTTTCAATTTTTGGAGTTAATTAATATTTAGATATTTTAAATTTGAGATTTGCATTCAAAATCAGATTTGGTTGTGAAAGATATTTGAAAATTTCATTTTAGAAATTGAAAGGAAATTGAAATTGCATTTTAAATTCAAAGTGTGTTTTCGAAAATGGAATGGGGTTAACATTGTAATTGTCAATATTGCATGCAAAAGGATTAGATTTGGTTGTCTAAGATATTTTGATTAAAATAGGATTGCATGTTTAATTAAGGGGGGGGTTTTTTGATTGAAAATTCATTCATGCAAGAGGAGGTTTTTGGAGAACAAAAGTTTTGGGTGGAGAATTGATTTTTGGAAAATTTGCATAGAGAAGAAAATTTAGGTGATCTTTGGAGGAGACTTGCATCATAAATTCATTCTTTCGTGTAGCTTCAAAAATCCAGGTTTTGTTCTGTGTTTTTATTGTTCTTGTTTGTTCAAAACAAATAAAAATTGTTTTTGAATCTGTTGTTGAAATCATTGGAAATTAAGATTTGTTTGATGTACAAATATATTGTAGGATTTAATTTTGTGATTGAGGAAAAATTGTAGAATCATTGTTAAATTTAAATCCTAGATTGTGCATCAAACATAAATTGTTGAAGAGATTTTATCTCTTTAGAAAGCTATTAGATCTGGTTTTGAAAACAAACCCTCAGTAGAAAATGGTAAATTTAGATCCCCATTAGTATTTCTATTTTGTATTGTTTATAATTTTAATGGAAGAATTTTGGAAAAATCAGTTGTTAAACAAATGTGAAATTTAGAGAATTATTTTGGAAAATTTTATTAATTTTCTGTATCTGGTTATTTTTATTTAGTTTTCTCAATTTCACTTGTATATTATTCTCTGGATATATATATATATATATATATATATTTATTTATATTCATTATATGTATTTATTCACAATATAAATATACATATAATGAATATATGAACATATTCCTTTTGAATATTATTTATTTAAACTTTTTTTTTTTTAAAACCGTCGTTCATACGGTGTTCTTGGGAAACGAATTCTGGAAAATTCGTTGAAATCATAAAATAATAGATACTGTGTTAAAAATATAAAAATAAAAATAAAATAAATGAAATTGATTTCATGTGGAAAGAATAAAATATAAATATAAATAAATAAAAATAAAGTAAAATAAAAATAAGTTTATTTTTATTGTGGTTGGTGGGGAGGTCAAACCCCCGCCGCCCATGTGTACCTGGTGGGGAAAGCGTTGCCTATGAGGCAGTGCGCCCACCTCATAGGGGGACGCGCTGCCCCATAGGGAGTGCTGCCCCCTCCGTCGCATTTAGGGGTGGCTAGCTGTACCAAGTACAGACTGGCACCCAGGGTACTGAGGTTGGCTGTACTTAGTACAATCCGGTGCCCTTCATAAAAAATTTTCGGATTTTCACTGAAGGTTTATTGTTTTTTTTAAAATCCGTTCGTAATAATAATATTTGGATTTTTGGGTTTCGTGAATAGTTAATGAATATTAAAAACAAAATTATATATATTTGATATTAAATTACAATATGAATTTAATAATATTTAATATATAAATATTGAATATTTATATATAGATAATTCAATGTGGAATAAATGTAGTGTGTAAATTTGTATATTAAAAAGAGATTTATTATGTTTAGGAAATATATTTGTTACGTATATATTGTATATGTAATACATAATTATATAAATACATAATTGCTTAAAGATTTAAAATATATTTATAAATTGGTAAATATATATTTTGTATATGAGGGGATTTAGAAAGGAATTAAATATTTTAATTGGATAATTGGAAGAATTAAAGGTTTAGTTGGGAAATGAAAGATATAAGAAGGAATATTTGATTGTTGAATTGAACATATTTTTTTATGAGAATGAAATATTTATTTTGTTAATATGATTGAAGAAAATATTGAAATGTTTATATTACATGTAAAATATACATTAGAATGTATCTTTAATGATTTAAGTAATTGGTTGCATGCAATAAAAGTTTAGAAGGGGAAACTATTAGATGAAATGAACATAGTGTGTAGTTGGAAAACTAGAAGAAAAATAAGATTTGGTTGGGAGTTTGAAAAGATTTACTTGTAGAGGACTTAAGTTGGTTTTAGGAGAAAACATTGAATTTAATTTAAAATTATTTTAAATTAGTATTTCTTATGTTGTAAATTTAGGGCACTTATTTAGTTATTTCAATTATTTTTGAAAGGGCAATAGTTTATTTTATTGTGAGTGGAATTTGAAAGGGATATGGATGTAGTATATCCAAAAATAGTAATTTCCCTGTGATTGCCTTAGATGTTTTATTTTCTCTGTATTCGTAAAGGAAAGTGAGTCAAATTGTTTTAGATGTCCTGTAATGAAAGAGGAAATATGGTTATATGATTAGTCTAGTTAATCTAGTTATTGTGCCTTTGACCTTGTCAAAGTTATCTATTGAATGGGTATGGATTTAGGAAATCCAAATATTAGATTTGATTAATGACTTGAATGCTTTTGTAGCTATGTCATCATGATGTATTTTGGGATATGGGATTATGTGTTAGTCCATTATTATAAGTCTTCCAGTGAACCTTAGAGGATGAGAGTTGTCGATTCATTATGTCAACTAGTTGTTTTTCCCTTGGGTAGTGCATGGTGTCTTTTCAGTTTTACCCAGTTTTCACGAATGGGGATGTTTTGTGCCTCTTGTGAAAGGAGTGGACTACGTGTGTGTGTTTCCTCCAAGATGTTTGGAGTGAGTTCTTTTATTTGTTTCCTCCTTGTGTTGGAGTGGTTATGATGCCTAGATTGTATGCACTTGTGATTCCCTTGGTGATTAGTTTGGTTGTGTGTTGTCCATTAGAAGAGTGCCTTTTGTTAGGCATCGAAGCCCAAAGAGGTAAACCGGATAACCTTCAGAAGTTATTTAAACAAGTGATAATTAAAGTAATGTACTTAGAAGATTAGGACTAACTTCTCACTAATCAAGATAATTTTACCTCACTCATAGACACAAGGGCTTATTTAGACTTGGAATGGGAAGATCATACATCTTGTCCGTACGAGAGGTAGTTGATTCCACATAAGTGAGTATGAGGGTTGGGATTCGGTTGAGGTCACCAGGATTACCATGGCCGGAGCCTATGAAGGATGCCCAGAGGAGATCTCATGACTACTATGTGATGACACTCTATCTGGGACAACTGTTGTTTATTGTTATATGTGTATGGTTCTTTGCACATACTTGATTTATCTTTATGTCTAGAAGCAATGTGATCTATGTCAGTGATTTGTGAGTTGTACTTGAGTTGTACTTGTTTATTGTATTTGTTTGGTTATGTCAGTACGAGTCTACCTTTGGATAGTGGTTGTAGATTATTTGTCCATGTTACTTTGTTACTATCTCCTAGCATGGGGGGTGGGCCTTCGGGTACCACTTGGTTGGGTGGAACATGCACCAAAACCGTTGGGTCCCCATCTATCTTCAGTACTTGGTGGTGAGACATTCAGATGGACAACTCTCGAGTTCTTGTGTAATTCAAGATTTTTAATATTTCTATTTGTATAAGTTATTTATCCCTCTTATGTTATGAGGTGGAATGCTGTAATTGTAACACTTATGTATTATTGCCTCATTCAGGGAATGAGTGATGTAACTTGGATTTAGTAAATGATTATGGAATTGTATCTTGGATTTTTATCTTATTATGTTATGTTCTATGATGCTTATTTCTTAAAGTATTAAATGCTATAGTTATATGTAAGATGTATGTGTGGGTTTAAGTATTCTCGGTTGCGTAGCCTTAGGGGATGTTGTCTATTGTAGATGAACATGTATGTTTAATTAACTTTAAAAAAAAAATAGTACGCTTTTATTATGAATTGAAACTTCCTCTAGGGTTGCATGGCGGGGCATTACACTCACCCTTCTTCTCTTTCCCAACTTTGAGAAATCAGACTCTTTTTTTTATTTTCCATAAACACAATTTTTGTAGAACTCCAAATCAATCTACTTCAGATCTAGTAGAAAATTTTTGGACCATGTTCCCAAGTCTATGGTGCCACAATTTTGTTTTTGTCCCTATAAAAAGTGCTATAATTGTCTTAGTAGCAACTGTTTCTATAGCAGCTAAGGTAGAATAAGTATTACCAATACACATATACAATGTGCCTACCTTTTCACCTTTAGCTACTACTAATACACCTTTAGTGACCTTCAAAAATTTGTCTAAACAGGAAAATATTCAGCCTACACTACCCAGTTGTCCTACATAAATTAAATTTCTTCTCAAATTTGGAACATACCTTACCTCCTGTAGTAACCATTCATTTCCCTTCTGCAACTTGATGTTTACATTTCCTTTTCCAACAATCTAGTAGGGTTCGTCATCACCCAAATATACCTACTCGAAATCACCTTGAACATAATCTGCAAAAGTATTTCCTATGGGGTGTGGCATGAAATGAAGCCCCTAAATTTATTACCTAGGAATCATTAACATTATCTAAACATAGAATTAAAGCATCATGCAATTTATTACTTGAAACATTAGCTTCCTTACTATCATCATGTTTTTTGTCCCCTTATTTTCCTTTTCGAGAACAACAATCCTTCTTCAAGTGTCCTGGCTTTCCATAGTGCTAGAAATCCATTTTTCCTCTAGATTTAGATTTGCCTTTCTTCAACTTCCCTTATGACTTCACATGATTTATTGGGATTTTTCCTTCTATCTCTATCTTTCTTCTTCCATATCTCTATATATGTCTATCTCATTATGTCTATGGATCTCTCTCCCATTATATCTCTCTACTAATTGATCTCACGCAGATCAAAAATTACAAAAAATAGATCAAAAGTTTCTCTAATTGACCTTCCACAACACTTCGGCGTACCCATTGCACATCAAGATATGATTGCTAGTATAAACTAGAATCAATCAAAATAACCATTACACCTCCTTTCAATGTAAGTGCTAGTCTTATAAAGAATGGTCAATAGTTTTCATGTGAATCGTCGGTCTTTGCGATAAGCATTTTGTACGGTGCCCAAAACATGAAAAAGAAATTGCAGTCAAATAATAAAATGGACGAGACAAGAGAAATGCAGATGACCATCTTTGCGTGGGTTATTTTTAACAGCGAGCCCGTCAACAGGCAATGATTATTTATGTGTCCGATAGTTGATGAGAAGGAAATTAAATTTGTTCTGAAAAGTCTTTGTACTTTCACAAAACGACGATTACAAAGAAGTCAGATAATATCTATAATTTTAAGTGGCGGACAACAAAAGTCATGTAAAACCAAGGTAAAGAGATTTTCAGTATCTTTGATAAGAGCTATTGGATTTTAGTGGGCAGAGACTTGTAGCGGGTCTTTCACGTCCCTCACTTGTACTACTCGCTTACCCTTCTATCGCCTGCCTTTTTTGTGTGAAGAAAACAAAAGGAGATGGTATGATTTTCACTGATTTGAATGATAAAGATTACAAATTTATAGATAAAATATATAATTATTCAAATTTAATTATATATTTAGATTCAATTTCTATTGTAAGGTCACCAAGAAGACCTTGACTATTTACACTAAACAACTTTTTCTTAAATTTTATAATGAGATTCTAGTGGCCAAAATCAACCAAATTTTAAACCTTGTCACATGTCTCTATACCTTATCCCCATGTGATCTTTAACATATGTGAGAGGGGTAAAATATTATATTCCACTTCCCTATGTGTTCTCACACATTTTTAAGAGTAAACTTGTCACAATCCCTCTTGTCTATGTGTTCTCAAGCATGTGCAAGAGTACACTTATCAAAATACCTCTTTCCTATGTGTCCTCACACATGTGTGAGAGGACACTTACCATAAGCTCTCTTCCCCATAGTCTTTCTCACACATGTGCAAGAGGACTCAATATCATCCCTTAGATCTAGTCAAACCAATACTAGCCATTCAAATCTCTTTTATCCTCTTCCTCTTTGAGTGGACCAATCACATGGTTTAATTTGGAGGATTTTCATTCACCCTAATATCTCAAACATTCCTAGCCTTTGATCATCAAATCAAATCCTAACCTTGATCCTCCAACCTCAACTTTTATAAATGAAACCATCCTCAATCTATTTGAATAAAACCACTCCATTCCAAAGTCATATTGTAAAATTCAAGAGCAACCATATATACCATCAACTTATCTAAGAGCGCATCAACATAATCCTTGGGAGATCATTGAATATTTCTCAAGTTTTTGAGACCTTCAAATGCTTACACAATTGTATAGATCTGCCCTCCAAAAAACGTGTCAAACTTAGTAACAAAATATGCAGAAAGAACATATATAGCAGCAACCTTGGGCTTCATGATGGCTAGAAATAATGTTCATAGTCTCTTCTAGAAAATGGCACTCCAGATGTAGCCAAAAATGGTGATGAACAACAATAATAGATTCTGAAAAGCCAACATGAAAATCTCCAAATGTCAAATGCCAAGTTTTCTTGCGAATCTAGAATCAATCAAAAATATTCCCAATAATAGCTTATTACTCCTATGAATGATATTGAGGGCTATGAAGGACCAATGGTACAATGAGATTTCAAAAAAATCAGACTTAAAGCTTACCATGACAATAGGAAAGTCTCATTTAAGCCACTATATACATTGACAAATTAGAAAAATGAGTATAGTCGACGACATATACCATTAGACTCATAAACATGAAACAATATTGTCATGTAGCTTTGTTTGCATGAAAAACAGGTTGAATCGGAAGCTTTATTGCTCAGATTACCAATCACATTGCATAATTTATAAATATTTCTTTCTATTTGTATAGTTTGCATTTTACAACCTATTTTTTTTGTTGATTTGGCCAATCACACTATATAATTTAAATATATTTGTTTCTATTTGTATAGTTTGCATTAAACAACATATTTTTCATATTTAGACATTATTATTTACTTGTTTTTGTAATGGTAAGAGAAGTTGTAGAACTCATTTTTTTTAAACAATTCAAAAAATTAGAGTGACATAGATAGATTTGTGTCAATATGTTAAATTCCATAAGATGAAGTTTTGTGTTTTGTCACCAAAATGTGGGAAAATATCTTGGCATTAAATGCACATTGTGAGAACTTTACAACAACCATTCAAATCTTGCAACGGCATAAAATGTAGACTTATGTCAGTTTGCATCTTTTTTTAAGCATAGCAAAAGAACATAGTAATGAGAAGTTAGAAAGGTGTCACTCCAACAAGGATTTCTAGACTTTAATAGTAGACACAAATGGATATTCTTGTTGCCCTAGCATGTACAAAGTGCCAAAAGGTTCAAGTTTAGATGAACACAAACAAAGACTTTACATTCCTATGTAATTAATTAATCGATCATAGTAAACAAAGAACAATGATCACGTATAGAAATCCAATGCTTGTAGCAGCTTCTCATTGATTGCAGTGACATTCAATGCATTAACTATGCATTCGGTGATTCTGTACCTGCCAACCTACTAGCAAAGCTCTCACAATTCACATTTAATGCCAAAATATGCATCCAAATTGATCTTTGTCATCCTATTTTCGTAATTTCCTTAAAGGAAAATGAATTATAGAGCTACTCTTAGCAATAGAAAAAGAGATAAATGCTAATTTTTGAATATAAAAAATAAGTTCTTAAATTCAAACAATAGAAATACAAAGGAATATGTTTAAATTATAGAATGTGATTGGCCAATACAACATAGAAAATGCATATCGAACAACTGCAATAGTAACATATCTATTAGCAAGAACTAATAAACAAAGGAGAATGAGCACACAAAGGTACACAACACTTCCAGTGGATTCTCCTCATTTGCAGTGGCATTTTAATGCATTAACTATGCATTGGGTGATTTTGTAGCCACCAACTTGCTAGCAAACCTCTCACAATTTGCATTTAATGCCAAAATATATGCCCAAATTCATCTGTCATTCTCCTTTTTTAATTTCCTTAGAGAAAAATGAATTATAGAGCTACTGTTACCAATAGGAGAACATATACACAGTAATTTTGAAATATAAAAAATATGTTGTTAAATTCAACCTATAGTATTAGAAAGAAATATTTTAAAATTCTAGGATGTGATTGGCCAGCCAAACATATGAAATGCTTATTGAACAATTGGAATTGTACACATAGTAATCCAACCCTTCTAGTGACTTCTCCTCAAAATGCGGTGGCATTCAATGCATTAACTATGCATTTAGTGATTCTGTATCCCTCAACACGCCAACACAATTCACATTTTATGCCATTTGACATCCTATTTTCTTAATTTTCGTAAAAAAATAATAATTATAGAGCCGCTCTTGGGTATGCGCAGGATCATCATGGAAAAAAAAGGCCCTTAAGTGGCAATGAAAATTCAAAAATCAGAGTTAGGCAAATTGACGTAAAAATTTGAATAAGTTATCTATATTATTTGAAAAATATGTAAAAATAGAATTTCTAGAAAATTGAATGTAGTTTCTAAACTACTAGGTTTATTTAAAAAAATAAAAATCCATTTAGTGAAAATTTGACATTTCAATGCAGTAGTACTTAAATTTCAAGAAAAAATAAGAGGTATGTGTCTATCTGACCACCCTAACGACAATAAAATGATATATATATTTTTTTTAATATTTTAGATATAAGTAAAAGACTCATGTCTCAATGTGATGCATATGTTTTTTAAATTTTTTTCCAAGTAAATAATTAATTATGAATTTTTTATTACAACTTTTAAAAAATATAAAAACTCGTAAGTCTAACCACCTTAAGTTGGTCAAAACTTCATGAAATTCATTTTTTAAATCATATAGTATGCGAAGCATAGATTGTGATACCGTTTGAAAGCTATAAATGTTTTTCAATCAACCTATCAATCAGGACTTTAGTTGTAATTCAAATAGAAAACGAATAATAATTATTTATTAAATTCAAAGTAAAGCATAATTTATATTGGTGGAAATCTGAGAATCTCCTTTAAAAACCCTTTTCGTTCATCAATTTTGGGTAAAAAAAAGTCGTTAGCCACCTGGGCCATCATATCACTTACATATCACCACTTTTGGCCCATCATGATCCTCCACGTACCCTCTTACCAATGAAAAAAGAGATAAATGCTAATTTTTAAATATAAAAAATAAATTCTTAAATTCAAACTAAAGAAATACAAACACATATGTTTAAATTATAGAATGTGATTGGCGAGCGCATCATACAAAATGCATATTAATGCAAGCAAACAAATATGAAAACAATAGTCTCCACCTTACGGTAGGGACTAATAATTTGTAAATGTTAAAAATATGGTCTTAAATTCAAACTATAGAAATAGGAAGGAATATGTTTAAATTATACAATGTGATTGGCTAACCGAGAAAAACATTTCATAGGAATTGCATATCAGATGATTGCAACAATGCATATTTCTTTGTGCTACATTTTTCCAAAGAAATGATTACTATTGTAATCTACTTGTCGGCTTGAACTGTTTCATCTTTATGAATTACATCTAGCATATTTCATTTATTGTACTCATTTGTCAAACTAGTCCTTGTAACATGAAGGAATACTTCTAGTTGCACTAGGGCAAAAGTGACCATATCAGTACAAGTGTAGACAATTAAGTGAGATTCTTGAATCAATCTTCTCCTTTATGTTCTACAACTTTCTTGAAGGCATAATTATCAGATATGCCTGAAGAATGAAAGTTTTATCTTTTTAATAGCTTTTTTTACATTTACTATTTTCAATAATTTTTATGCCATTGCAAAGAAAGGAGAAGCTTGATTCTATAATTTCACCTTGTGCTTTGTTGTTGAACAATTGGCCACACTTGCACTGATATTGCCCTCTCCCTTCTTCTCCAATTAGAAATATTTGCTCCTGTAACAAGGATTGATTAGAAAACTAAGAACAACTTTATCTATTTCTAAAAAAATATCAACAAAGCTAATAAAGAGAGACAAGTTCAATGTAGATTGAGTTCAACAAATAGCCAGAAAATTGATGATATAGACTAGAAAAACACTCCAGTGGTCTAGTAAGAAAACATTCAAACTTCAATAAGTGTGCACTACGCATCAAAAATACATTTTCCAAAACAAAATGCTAAAACTCAAAAGTCATATCAATGACAAATTTATATAGTAAAGGGTGAATAGAACAAAATTTCATGTCTCTTGCAATAAGTGTTGAGAAATTATGTCTCAACTTCCAGCTTAAAGCCCCACCCTTAATATCTTGGCATGGAAAAATGTTTATTTCGGCCTTTACAGCCATACCACGGCGGTTAAATCTGTTTATGGCAGTGCTTGGCTTGGCGATTACTACCATACCACGGCTAGTCAAGTGACTAACCGCGGTGGCCGCAGTAAGCTGCCTGCAGCTGGCATGGCAGCTACCGCCATACCGAGGCCAGCCAAAGGGTTGACCATGGTGGCCGCGGTAAGCCACCTGCAGCTTGGCCTGGTGGTTACCGCGGTACCGTGGCTAGCCATAGGGCTGACCGTGGTGGCCGTGGTAAAATTGCCAACAGTTAGGTTGACAGTTACCGCCGTACCGCGGGGTGGATTGTCGACTCCCGTGGTAGCGTGGTAAGACTGTCAGCGTTCCCTTTGACTGCCTATCGCCATTATGCAGGGTGATCATGAGAAGGCCACTGTAGCGTGATAAGGTAAATGGCGAGCTCGGTATGCTTACCACCATACCGCAAGGTGAGCTCGGGTGGACAGCGGTAGCACGGTAGAGGCTGTGAAAGAGCTCGGTGAGCTTGGCGACCTAGTTTGATCGAGTTGGACTCGGGTCAGAGCTCGACAGTGAATAAGGCGTTGACACATGGCTCAGTGTCGTGCGATTATTGGCTAAAGGCTAATTTAGTAATTGCAGCAGGTGCAGGTCAACTTAGGGTGGTGAATCTGAACTCGATTTGGGTAATGATAGTAATGGCCTGGGTGGCTTGATGCAGGAAGATCGACATGGGCAGATCATTGGTGCGATTTGATCAGAGTTGATTGTACTTTGTGACCGACGGTTGTCTGACAGAATTGAATGCAATGTATGACTTATGTAAGTCGAGTATGTGATTGCAGAGGTGAGAGAGAGTTCGAACTATATGTTCAAAATAGAACATTGTAACAGTGAGAATTAGAGAGTGTTGCTGTGAGCTAAACAGAGACGACTGTAAATTGTATGTAACCATTTTGTTACTATAATACAATTAGTCTAGACTTTGTGTGGTGGGTTTTTTACCTGAAAAGGTTTTCCCACGTATATCTTGTGTCAATTGTGAATGCTCTCCTTTGTATTATTTTTTTTTTTTGCATGTATTCATCTCAAGTAGTTTTAGAAACTATTGGAATTGGTTTATGCTTTACTCCTCTATTATATTAGTGTTAAGGGAATGTATTCCGCACTGTTGGATCTCTAGATCCATGCCTATTTTTCCCTTCAAGTGGTATCAGAGCTTGGCCAATTAGGTTATCCTTGTAGGAAAGAATAGTTTTTTGTGGTAGTACTGTTTTAGTGGGAGTCTTGCATTGTTGAAACTTGTTTCTATTTGAGATGGTGAGTACATCTGGTAGAATTGATATTGAAAAATTCAATGACAGTAACTTTGAGTTATGGAAACTCAAGATAGAAGACTTGCTTTTGGATAGAGAGCTCTGGATTGCTGTCTCTGGAACTAAACCACAAAGTACAACACAAGAAGCTTGGGATCTTGCTGATAGAAAAGCAAGAGGTTTGATAAGACTGAGTCTAGCCGATTCTGTTCTCCTAAACATTCATGAGGAGCAGTCTGCAGCTTCATTGTGGAAGAAGCTTGGTGATATTTAGCAGGGAAAGTCCCTAGTAAATAAGTTATTCCTGAGGAAGAAGTTGTACTCCTTGAAGATGGACGAAGGTGCATCTGTTGTAGACCATCTGAACTCGTTTAATATGAGTGTTACTCAGCTGGCATCTGTAGGTGTAAAGATAGAGGAGGAGGATCATTGCATGCTCCTATTGTGTTTGTTACCTGATAGTTGGGATCATCTTGTGATGGCCATTGGAAGCACCACTACTTCTTTCAAGATGGAAAACGTTGTTGCCTCATTGCTATCTGAAGAGATGTGGAAGAAGTCTTCAGAGATGGCCAAAGAGGCTCTTGCTATTCAAGGTAGACTAAAGGAGAAGGGCAAGAAGAAAGACAAGAAGTCAAAATCCAAATCTACAGGGAGATCAAAGTCTCATGGTAAAAAGTTCAAGGTGAGATGCTAGAACTGTGGACAACCTAGTCATATCAGGAAGGACTGCAAGGAGAAGAAGAAGAAGAATGCTTCTGACAATGAATCTTCTCAGAGTGATGCAGACACCTTCATTGCAGCAGCCTTGACAACTCAGGCATTTGATGATGTCTGGTTGGTTGACTCAGATGCATATTTTCACATGACATCCAATAGATATTGGTTCTCAAATTATGAGAAATATGATGGTGGAAAGGTGTACTTGGCAAGTGATTCAACACTAGAGATAGTTGGCATAGGAAGAGTCAGAATTTAGTTTCCTGATGGGAGAGTCAAAGATATTGGTGGCGTACTTCACATACCAGGTTTGGCTCAAAATCTTCTTTCTGTTAGTAAGTTAAATGATGCTGGTGTAGAAGTTTCTTTTTCTAGTAAGGGGTGTAAAATGGCTAGAGGTGCAATGGTGCTGGCTAAGGGTGTTCGTACTGGCACTCTGTACAAGCTGGATGCACATCCCGTTCTTTGTAACAGTGCCTCTATAAAGTCATGTAACACTACACCTATAAAGAAAGATGAAGACTCTTCTTAGGCTGCAAATGCTATGAAGGTAAAACTCCCAGCTGAGAAGATTATGTTGTGGCATCACAGACTTGGTCACATTGGTGAGAAAGGTTTAAAAACCTTGAAGAATAAAAATATTGTAGAAGGGCTTGATGATTGTAACCTTGAGTTCGATTTCTGTGAACATTGTATCTATGGAAATCAACACCGTGTTTCTTTTTATTCTAGTCCTCACAAATCTTCTGGTATACTAGATTATGTTCATTCTGATGTGTTTGGTCCAGTTAATTTTCCTTCGCTATCGAAGTCTAGATATTATGTTTCTTTTATTGATGACTGTTCGAGAAGGACATTTGTATACTTCATTAAAAGTAAATCAGAAGTGTTTAGTCGGTTTAAAGAATTTAAATCTTTGGTTGAGAATCAGACTGGAAGGAAAATTAAGTGTTTGAGGACAGACAATGGTGGTGAATTCTGTTCAGCAGATTTTGAAAGGTATTGTACTGATCATGGAATAAAAAGGCACAAGACAACACCTTACACTCCACAACAAAATGGAGTTGCTGAAAGGTTAAACAGGACACCGATGGAAAAGGCAAGGAGTATACTGAGTGGTGCTAGTCTGGAGCAGAATTTCTGGGCTGAGGCTATGGCTACAACATGTTATTTGATAAATAGATCTCCTTGTTCAGCTCTTGTTGACAAGACACCTTTGGAAGAATGGTTTGGTAAGAAGTCCTCTCTGAGGCATGTCTGTGTGTTTGGCTGTGAGGCATATGTTTATGTGCCAAATGAAAAGAGATCTAAATTAGATAACAAGGCTGTCAAATGTATTCTCATCAGCTATGGGGTTGGTGTGAAACGATACAAGCTTTGGAATCCTGATACTGAGAAGGTTTTGTATAGCAGAAGTGTGATATTTCATGAGCTAAAACCTTCAGTTAGTGATCAGCAGCTTGGGACAAATCAAAGTGACAAGAGGAAGGATGCAGTTGAGATTCCCCAAACTCCATAAAGGGAAAAGCTGCATGGTATTCCTGAGACTGAGGAGAGCTCAAGCAACTTTGGAAGTTCTGATGATGAAGATCAACCTCAGCCTGTAAAAAGATCTACACGAGAAAGAAGGAAACCTAATAGGTATAGTTTCTCTATGTTAGATTCAAACTATGTCTATACTTTAATTACTAGCAATGATGAGCCTAAGACTGTAAAAGAAGCAATCATCATGATTGATTCAAATTCTTGGCTAGAGGCCATGAATGAAGAAATGGATTCTTTGAAAAAGAATGACACTTGGAATTTGGTGCCACTGCCTAAGGGGCGAAAGCCTATTGGCTGTAAGTTGATATTCAAAAAGAAGACAGGTCTTGACGATAGTGTTGAGAAGTACAAGGCTAGACTGGTTGCAAAAGGTTTTTCTCAAATAGAGGGAATAGATTATGGAGAGATCTTTTCCCCTGTAGCAAAACTGACATCCATCAGATTTCTTTTGTCCTTAGCAGCTGTATATGATTTTGAAATTGAATAGATGGATGTGAAGACAACATTTCTCCATGGTGAGCTAGAAGAAGAAATTTACATGTCCCAACCTGAGCATTTTGTTGAAAGAGATAAACAAAATCTGGTTTGCAAGTTAAATAAATCTCTCTATGGTTTAAAGCAATCTCCTAGAACGTGGTACCAAAAATTTGACACATTTGTGTTGTCAATTGGGTTTGTGAGATTAAAATCTGATCATTGTATTTATTTTAAATCTGAGAATGATCATGTGCTTGTTATCACCCTGTATGTGGATGATATGTTATTTATTGGAAATTGCAAGACTATGATTTTTGAATTTAAATATCAGTTGTCTACAAAGTTTGAGATGAAAGATC